>JXCR01146577.1:193527-204082 GCA_002079205.1 Phalaenopsis hybrid cultivar | reverse complement strand
TGTTGAAGTCAGATTTTAATATATACATATATATATATATATATATATATATATATATATATAAAGTGGTGATGGTTCGTGATAGGGTTTCTCTCTCGGGCGATTTCGGCTTCCATGGATTCCTCTTCTTCATTTGTGGCCTTTTCTCCAACTTCTGGTGATATCTTTCCCTCTACTCTTGATTTCTTGCTTTTTCATGGTGTTCGGTCCCTATTTTAGATTTTTCTATATCTACAAGTTCTGTTGACCTCACTTTTGGTCGAGGTCTAGTTTTTGCTCTTTAGTAGCCTAGGGTCTAGCTATAAGACTTTCCTGTTGACTACTCCTAGAAAACTAGAAAAGGAACCCTCACCATTAGAAATTCCAAACTCCTCTTCACTCAACTTGAAATTCCACATAGTGGTCCTAACCTCTAGCACTTAGTAGATGGGGTCGTTATGAGGGAGCCCAATGACACTTCCCATAGGACTTCTTGAACTTAGGGTTGACTCTAGGTGTTGATCTAGAGCTAAGGTTCTCACCTCACTCACAATCACTCACAAATACAAACCCAAAATTTCTTGATTTTGATCCCTTAATCCTTTAAGAGACTCAAGTAGATGATCCCCTAAACCCTCTGACTCTACGCCAGGGTCTAGCTAAGACCATTATAAAGAGGACACAAATGGGGTTTTCATTGGTCCATAGCTCATTTATGGTGGTTGGCACCCCAATTTTATAAAAAATACTCAACTTGGCCTTTTTGCCCCTGAACTCACCCAAATTACCTAAGTACCCTTGAAACCCTAAATTTGGCCAAAATTCACAAATTTACCTAAAATACCCAAATTTGTTAAATAATCATTTCAAACCTTTTGAAAACATCCAAATTGCCCAAAATCACCAAAAAATTACCAAATTACCAAAATGCCCCTCATTAGCCCAAAATTTCAAAAATTCCAAAAAGTCCTAAAAATTCCCAAAAATATTCCAAATATTCCTAATTTTATTTTTCTCAACTACCACATGACCCAATTTGTCCAATTTGACCATTTTGAGTAATACCCTCAAATTGTCTTTAAAGGCCCAATTTCCTTAAATTCACTTCAAATGTCCATCAATTTGGTCCCAATTTCCTCTAATTTCAACTCTAAACTCAAATTCAACTTCTATATGACCAATTTAAACCAAATCCAAGCTCAATTGGCCCATGCTTTCAGCCCAATTTTTATCTAACTCAAACCCCCAATTTTGGCTCTATGACAGGGTTCCACCAAATTGATCCCCATGACCTACTCCATTGGTCTCAATATGAATCATAAAATCTTCATAAATCTCCTAAAAATCAAAATTAACCTTCAATTGGCCTTGGTGAAGCCTGAATTTTCTTTAATTTCAACCCAAATCCAAAAATCCCCAATTTTGCCCTAAATTGGCAATATCTTAAAATTCAACCAAATTAATTGCCATAGCCCCAAAATTTCCACTCCATTTCTTCATGAAAAATCTTCATAACATCTCCCTTGATCATTTGGACAATTTTATTGAGCCAACTTCAAAACCTAGCTCAACCTAAGCCCATGTCTAGTCCAACATGCCTAATTGACCAAAATCTCAAAATCTTTCAAATTGAACCCCCAATTGAACTCAAAATCATTTCAATACTTCACCAAAAATCTTCATTACAATCATCTACACAAATTTTTCCAAAAAATTATTCTCAAAGTCATGGATAGCCTAACCCAAACCCACTCTAAGCCAAATTGACCCACCTAGACCCATGCACTAAAATTGGCCTAGCCAGCTTAAAGTCACCAACTTTATGACTCCACAACCACCAATCTACTCCTAGGGACCAGGCTAAACCATGAAAAACCCACAAAAGCATGCTATAGATCAATGGATCCACAAATTAAGGGATTTCAACCCATTTTTGGACCCAACTTGCAAAATCTCCCTCATCATCAGTAACCTTTGGCGGTAAATAATAATTATGCCTCCCCCGGGATCATCTGACATCCTGGCCACCTCCCCTAGCCTTGTTTGCCAGCCTAGTGGCCGGGCAACACCAAAACCATGAGCCACCGCCAAAAAATTTAAACCCAATTCAAACCTAGAGGCCACCTCATCCCATTTAAAATTTAGAGCTTCTCTGCCCTCCACCTAAGCATCATTTTGCACCCCTCAATTGGCCATCGCAGCCACCCTAAGCCAGTTTTATTTAAACCTCACCTCCATTGCCAATAAGGGAGAACAAAAATTTTCTTAAGGAAACTCTGCCAAATTGCCCTCAGAGACTCCCTAAGACCTCCTCAATTCAAGCGAACCATTTTCCCCTACTGAGCTTCACTGTGGTAGCTCAATTTTGAGCTTGAATTTTTGCCAAAAACCAGGACAGATCTCTCCACACCTCCAAAGTGAATCAAACTTCAATTAACTGTGCACACACCTTCCCCACAGTGAAATAAGTTGATTCCCTACAAAAGTCCCCTCTCAAACAGCCTCTAGTATAGACTTCAATCAACACCTGAAATCGAGCTTGGTTGAATTCTTACCTCGACCATTCACTAGGGCACAAGGGTTTATCTTGAGGTTTGTTGGGACCAATCGAAGCTACCACAACCATCTGATTGAGGCCTCCCCTCTCAGACAAAGGTATTGAACTTCAACCCTAATCCGAGCCTATTTTCACTCTAAATACATATGTACTGTATTTCATACCGTATAATCCATATAGATAGGTTCGTCTTGAGTATATGAAGCTCTAAGAACAAACCCCATGAGATTTGGTTGAGATAAAGGAAGATCTTAAGGTTTGAATGTGGACGGTTCTCGGGTTAGCCTATTTGAGGACGATGACAGGGAGCCATCCGATCGCATGTTTATCTCATCAATGGACGAGATCTGGCCGGATGAACCCTTGATACGTGAATCGCGGGCCGCGTGGCATGCCAAAGTGGAAAGCACAATGAAGGGGAGCCCGTCACGTCGCCTTTCAAAGCTGCCAGGATGAGGTGGCGCCACACGTTTAAATAGAAAAATAGGGATTTAAATAATTCAGAAAATGCTCCCTAACTTTAAAAATTCACATCTTGGTGTAGAAAAATCAAAAAAATAAAATAAAATACCTCTTGCTCAATGAATAGAGGAGAAGTATGTGGAAATAATTTGAAGTTTATTTGATGCATATTTTATTTTTAATTAATTAAACATTATTTTAATTCTTTTGATTCTCCATGCATGTAGACATTTTACCATGACTTAAAATTTTGGCCTGTTGTTACAACTATCTTAGGGAACATTCTCTGATTTTTCTAAAGTTATAGGAGATCTCTAGAGAGAGATCCAAAATTTTCAAGTTTATGTCTATTATTTGCGTAAATTAATCATAATAATTAGAATGATTGTTAAAAAATTCCAAAATAATTTTGGAAGGTTTATTTTGGCAAGAGAAACCTTTAGAAAGTGTTTCATGATCTTACTCATTAATAATGCACCTAATTTGCACAAACCCTAAATGCAAAGAAAATAAATTTTGAGAAACTCAAATATCTAAATGACTTAATTTTTAATCTCCACTGTAATTTGAAGTTCAGAGAACTTCCCATAAAAATTTCAATATATTTGGAGCTCATTTGATAACTCAAAATGATTTTCTAAGTTAAATGTCATTTTTAACACTAAAATGATTTTTAACAATTAAAATATAATTAAAAAAAATTATAAAAATTGGTTTTAGGAGTTCTCTGTGATCAAAGAAATTTTCTAAAAATATATTTGTAATTAAAATAAAAATTCCATTTTTAAGCCTCTCCTTAATATTTAAATAATTAAAAAATGATAAAAATCACAAAAATAATAAAATTCATGAAAATGTTCTAAATTGTTTTCAAAGCACTTAGGAAAATTGGAACATTTTTCCTAATTTTCTAAGTGAACATATTGAATTTTGAAGCTTAAAATAATTTTTAAAGGCTAAAAATAGAATTTCCCTAAAAAAATTCTAAAAATTCAAAAAAAAAAATCATAAAAATATGAAATTTGTTTCTCTGGGTTCCTTGACCTAAGGGAGATTTAATAAAAATGTAAAACTTATTTTTTTATATTTAAAATATTTATAATTAATAAATACTCTAGAACTTAGAATAATTCTAATAATTAAAATAGAACTAAAAAAATCTTGAAATTCCTCCAGCAAAACTTTCAAGGGATTACGTTTTACCTTGGTCAAGTTAGGATTTTTCTTTAAAAAATCCTATTTCCTGCATGTAAATAAATATATTAATTAATTTAAATTTTGAAAAATCACATATTCTCCTCTGAAGTCTTAATTGACCCATGAGTGAGGTGGGATGAAAATTCCAAAGTCATTTGAATTAAATTTGATGAATTATGAAGTATTAGAGCCTTATGGGCAAAAATATAATTTTCAAAATTTAGCCTTAATTAACATTCAAGAGAGGGGAAATGGGTAACCTTTGATCCTAATCAACATATTTGGATGATTAAAACATAAGGGATTAATTGGTAGAAACAATTCTCACTTCTTTTAATTAAAGGATAAATTTGTAATTTCCCTAAATTTTTAAAATTTGGAAGTCTAGTTAATTAAATGATCCTAGACTTAGGGGTATGATTTTGGGTGTTGATAACTCAATAATTGAACACCCCTATTTGATGCTCAAATGACTTTCAAAAAATGGAATCACATCACTTATGATTCAAACTTTTTAAAAATAACTAAGCTATCTACCAAAATCTTAAGGGCTTAGAGGTGACCTAGGCTAAATCAAATTTGGTTAAATGAGGATTAGAAAAGTGAACATAATTAAAAATTGAACATCTTTAAAAACACTACAAGCCCAAATTAAAAAGTTGGCCAAGTGTCTTGATAGCATTAACTTGCCCCTTTAAGGGTCTTCACCCACATAATCCTCAAATTAAATTATAAGTGATAATTACCCTACTCGTAGGGATAATTGAAACATCAATGTTCATTAAACATTAAAGGTATTTACTAGGATGATTACTAAGCAACATAATAAGTTTAAAAAGAGCTTGAGACTTTTCACTAGGCAGTGAGAGGGAAGCATGGACCTGCTTATTTCTCCAGATCAGTTGGACACCTCGTAGGTCTACTAAACTTAATATGTTTTTTCTTAACAAAAAATCATCCTTAATCAAATAATAGGGAACCACCAAGATATGACCTAGGGTTGGGTAGATTGTTAAACCTCACTTTTCCTCTTTGTATAAAATGCTCTCACATGCATTTTGAGTTTCAGGTGGTGGAACGAGAAGACTCGTCAGGTACACTTTTCATAGTTTACAATGTCGTCTTTCTTATACTTTCATACTGTACTTTTTATACTTATAAAACTTGCATGCTAAACAACAATGCACCCTACATGAAAACTAAAACTGTTAGGATAGCCACAAAACCAAAACCCAAAACCAAAATTAAAATCAACCAAGATAAAAAACACCTCCACAACATTCAAAAATGTAAAACAACTCAAAATTTAATCACAAACATTACAAAAACTACAACTACAACTAAATTAAGACATCTCTATTGGATGATCGGGAATCCCTCGACGGAGGTAACCTACGGTTGCTAATGAGGCTTCCCATGGTCTAAATGAAGATATGGAACTCATTAAGTTGAGTTTATTAAATTTATTTAGACTAAGTGAATCTAATAGAAAATAGTGGCAGCAAAACGAGGGAACCGTAGGATCCTAACCGGTGTTTCTCTAACCAACTTTAACATGCCCCATAAATTTTTAAAGAACTATAATCATAAGGCTACCTAATTTGACATCATAACTTGACACCCTAGAAAGCCAAACTCATCACGACAAGGAGCTTAGAGCTAGCATGGTGGGCAGCACAGCCATCTTCAACAGCAAAACCTGTCTTCCCCAGTTAAACCATTTCTTTCTATAGAATTAACCAACATGCCATATGATTTCAAGACTTTTTGTTTATGCAACATAAGTCTTCACCTTATCGTTAGGCCTTTGTACAGCTCTTTTGTACAATCTAAGCCCTAACTCATCTTAGATTCCAAGATTGTCGTCTGTCACGACCTAAATCCTCACATCTTCCAGGCTATTTGTGCAATCGTTTCACATGAATGTAAGTCATAACTATTAAAATTGACATGATGAAACACTCAAATAAATTTCTCCTCATAAGTGAAGCCAAACAATAGGATAGACTGGGAAGTCACCGAGGTTCTCCTTCGGATCTGTGGCATCCCCTAGTTCTTCTACCTTTGGATTCTACAATAAATGTTCCAAATTTGAACCAATCCCTTTTCACACCTCTTTGTCTGATATCATTGAAAAGTCCTATCCTTTGACGTCCTTGAAGATAATATTTCCTGATTTTATCGAGAGTTTTCTTAGGTGACTTTGGTTATCTAAGATGTAATTAACTATAGGGGCTTGCCCTTATAAGAAGCTTGTCCGAACCCAGCTTAATATAAACCCTATTTAATTCTTCATATTAAATAGGAAAAATTGTGGGCAAATAAAATAGTTTTACAAACCAAACGGATGTCATATATTTCTTAGTATATTTGATCGAGCCTCATCCTCAAGTCTTGTGTTTATCCTTCGGGATAGATATAGGATTTGAAGTACAATGCTATGATCGAGCCTCATCCTCAAGTCTTGTGTTTATCCTTCGAGATAGATACAGGATTTGAGGTATAATGCTCTTTCATTTAAATAATGAAAAATATGGGGTCAGTTTGATTTTATATATTTCCAAACTTAAATCTATATGTAAGTTAAAATGACCTTCCGAAGCAAGCGACGAAATTTCAATTCCAGTGACTGACAGCTTCTTACGGGCAACTCCACAACCCAAAAATACTGCGGCTAGCTTCTGGCAACTCCTCTGGGGACAAGGTTTTGTCTTCATTTAAATAAGGAAATATTATCTTCACACATCAGTAACGTGTCCATGTCCCACTTGGACCAAATTACTCTTCTTCCATTGACATACTTTACTCATTTCTGTCTTAGGAAGGTACGACCAACTCTTTGGACTTCAGGACAGTCTGTTCAATCACCTTTCAACGGAGGGGTGGCTCAGGAAGGCATTAAGGACTCTTTAAATCTTCATGTGGGGTCGGACCCCCAATAGGTGTGTTGGTGGACTAGTTCTACCTGGGCATTGTGTGTTTCTAAATGGGTCCCGCACTGGGTACTAAACACTTCACATCTCCCTTTCAAGTTTAATTTGCTATTTTGCAAATTAAATCAAATAGTGTTGTGTTGCACGTGCTTTAAAATTTTCTTATAATAATTAATTTTTTCTACCTTCAAATTACCTTTTTGCTGAAAATTTTAAAATCCCCAAAATTAAGACTTACTCAGTCTACAGATCAACCTCTGTTAATTTTCAGTGCTTGCATTAAGATTACAAGGTTTTGGCCAAATAGCTAATCCCAGAGCTTTCTCTTTTAAAGCTGCTGCAATGGCCTACCAACTGCTGACTTTTTCTTGCAACTTGTCGACAAGCCATGAAGCCCGCAATATCGCTTCTACCATTAAGTTTGGAGCCATATTTGAAGACCTCGAGGTTATCCTCGGGAATGTCCCATTTGTCATCGTGAAAGTTACCGCTCCAGAAATTCAGGAGTCGTTTGTTGAGTTCAACCTGAACTGTCTTCAGGACTTCCCCTCTTACAAGAAGGCCAAGACTACTATTTCAATTATGGAAACTACCAAGTCTACTGTTCCCGCTACTGCTAAGGGAAAAGAAGTTATGATCATTAAAGATCTGACTGAGGGATTAGCTATCCCACCACCAGTATTTGAAATTGGATCGAGTTCAAGAACTGCACCACTAACCTGAACTCAAAGGAGAAACCGCAACAGGAGAGTTTGGAGGGCCATTAAAGCCCAGACTCTTGAGGAGATACCCGTTAAGGAAGATCCTCACCAAGATGAATCAAGATTACTGGAAACATATCTACTTTTGATGGGAAGTAGATTACATCATTTAATGGATACCAATGGATACGAGAGTATATGGAAAATCACCATCGCATTACCAACACTTCATGGACAGGGTGTGCAGAAAAAGAAACCTACTCCTATCACCCGAGTCAGTTTAGTTTTTTAGAGACTAGCTGTCAAAGAGGGCTGCTTAGTTAATGAGTTCCTTAAACGAGTGGGACATCCAATTTCCCCTTGTACGAAGAAAGAAATTTTTTGGGACGTCAAATCTACCAGATGATCTTAGAAGTTAACTGAAAAACTTCCTGCTCGTATTCCCATCTGGTTCCGCTTAGGAAGTAGAGTTGACATTGTTATTGTCACCAGAGATTCTACCGCTACCAAGACCACAGTCCGTCGACCGGTTAAGTCAAGACTGGGTCCGAGAATCCTACCGATCACCCACTTCAAATACATCCCTAAAATTCTAAAGGAAAAGATGAAGAAATTGCCCAGTACTGTAGTCGGTCTGCACCATGGGGAGCATACTTTCCTTCAACATACCAATATTTTTGCTAGGATACTCTGTCCTGAGACATCATTGTCAAAGAAAAATGTGTGGATACCCAAGGTCGCTGTACTGATACAGTCTAGTAAGCCTACAGAGCAAGAGCATGGAAAGAAGCCAGGGTCCAAAGTATCTGACATTGTTGCAGCACTTGTCAGCGAGATGGAAGAGCAAGAGGAGGAGGTCCAGCAGAGTCCTTCAGATCTTAAGATAATCAAGGAAGCAATAATTAAAGAAAAAGTGGAAAAGTTCAGAGTCAATATTTTTGAGTTAGCCCAAGAACACAAAGTTTTCATCGATAATGATGATGATGATTTTGACTATATTGATTACCTCGAGGCAGATTTCATGGATGTCTGTGTCATTGAAACCAGAGTCGCTACATCTGCTTGTGAGGCTCAACCTCTCATCGAAGAGAATGCCGTAGATGAGTTGCGTAGGGCTATCCTCCTAAGGGATGAGCAAGTCAGCCTGCTGGAGAAAAGAATAAAAAAAATGGTCACAGCCATGACCGCCATGGCCACCATTCAAGGGCAATCACAAGCACCACAATTAGCCTCTCCAGAGGTCAACCAACCAGAAAGATACACATCACAGATGAAAGAAGAAAAGTTGCCTCAGGAAATAGAGATGAGCAACAAAAGAAGGATTCTCCATCGGGTGTCATGCCAGAGAAGGAATTTAAGCAAATGGTTGAGCAAGTTCAGGAGGCCTTAACCCAATCTACGGGTGGTGTATTAATTTTTAAGAGTAGATCTTATTTGGAAGAATTTGATTTTGTACCCTTCACCAAGGCTTTCGTGGCCCTAATTGAAAATCCCAGACAACATTTAGCACATTTTCGAGTTAGTTGTGACAACACAAGAAATAGTGAAGCCTTACTCTTCCAACAGTTCGTTAGCAGCTTGTCAGGGATCACCTTCGATTGATATGTTGATTACCCAACGAATCAGTTAAGACATTTGTCGAGCTGGAACAATTACTTGTGAAGAGATTTTTCGTAGTGCAACACCATGTCTTTATAGGAGAGCTCATGATGGAAAAGCAAAAGCTCAACGAGACTTTGGTGGATTACATTTTGAGGTGGAGAAACCTTAGCATGAAATGTGAACCTCAGCTACAGGAACATCAGGCAATTGAGATCTTACTAAAAAGCATTCATGGGCCAGTAACTTTCATGCTTAAGGGACTCACCATCAAATCCTTCGAGAAGCTACTCAGTAAAGCCAGCAGTCTTCAAGAAGAAATCAAACATATGGATACTCACGAGAAATCCAAGGCAACCAAAGTATTTGAAAAGAAGTCAAGAACAGTAGTGTCTGTCGATAAAGGAAAACAACCAATAAAGATATATCCAGAAAATCCTCACCAATCTTCTTCACAGCATGCTCAGAAATAGAGTAATCAGTCTAACCAGCGATTGCCTCAAGAAGGATTACCTCGAATAGGGAATAAGAGAATAACTCTGGCAGAATGACAGAAAATGGTGTACTCTTTCAAATATCAAGCCGTATCCAAAATGTTAAGAAGTCTGATGAAGAAGCCTGAGTTCAGACTACCAAATCCAAAGAAACTCGAAGAGGTCGACAAGAAGGATCAACCGAATTATTGCCCATACCACAGATTGCTTGGGCACACTATAGAAGAATGGTTCATCTTTAAGGATTGGCTCGAAAAGAACCTTAAAGAAAGGAATATAACGATCTCGAAAGAATATTTAAAAGAACTTGAAAAAGGTTCCATAAATATGATTTCAGCCTAACCAATCTCCCTGATTGATCCATATACTAGATAAGATGGATGGAGTACGACTTGGGACGAGCTTAAAAGGGTCCTAAACCAAATACAAGATTCATTGAAACAAGCTTCTGCATATACTGGAAAAGACGGAGGGAATGGAGTATGGAGCAAATCATCAAAGAAAATATTGAATCAAATCTAGAATGCATCAAAACAAGCCTTCGCTTAGAGTCTTTAGCCTATCAAACCTGAGATGAAAATTTTGTCAGGAGATTCTTCATCTTCAAAAATGAAGAAAAAAAAGAACACCACT
>JXCR01146577.1:171966-186819 GCA_002079205.1 Phalaenopsis hybrid cultivar | reverse complement strand
TTAATACTCTCCATAATTTCCATCCAAAACTTAATTACTTATCATTTTAAGAAGAAAGATAAAGAAAACTACTCAGAATCCATGGAGAAAATAAAACTACACTTTAGTTTAAAAGTAGAAATTATTGCAAACCAACAAAAAGTTTATGGAGAAAACAAAACCATACTTTAGTTTAAAAGTAGAAATCATTGTCAAACCAACAATACATTAAACCACACTTTAGTTTAAAAGTAGAAATAATTGTCAAACCAACAACAAGTCTCAATTAAAATAAAAAGTGTCTCAAAGACCTTAGTTTAAAAGAAGAAATCATTGTCAAACCAACAACAAGTCTCGATTAAAACCAAAAGCAGTCTAAAATAAAGGATAAAAACTTATCTCAAGTTCTCCACCAAACTCTTGAAGTTCCTTTGAATATCTTCTCTTTACAATCACTCAAAATAAACAAACAAAAAGGATGAAATAAAAATAAAAGTGGTGGCTGAAAATCTCTCCAAACTAACTCCCCAAATGAGAACTTTCAAAACTTTCCAATACTTTCAGGACTCTTTTCAAAGTCCTCTCTTCTTTCTTTTATAGTTTTCCAAGAGGTGCCTTTGAAACTCTTCAAAATGTATCCCAATTCGATATATTTCTTAAGGAGATGCATCCTTTCATGATAATTTTCATCCATGGTGGTTATAACAACCTATTAAGCTAATGGGTGCCTCAAGAACCTCTTCAAAATTTATGAAAACTGACTTTGCTCGCCTAGTAACTGCCATTGGAACTTAAGCGCGGGTCCTCTGGCGCTTAGGTGTGGCCTTCTCTGTTTAACCGGCGCTTAAGCGCCGGATCTGGTGCTTAGCCGCCAAAACTCATTTGCACATTTCTCACCTTTTTTCTTAAAATTTGATCATTTTCACTCCTTTAAGCATTTTTCACCCTTTCTACCTGTATCTGCAAGAAAAATACAAAAATACCTTCCATTAAAGCGCAATATCTCAAAATTTGGTATAAAAATGTGTCTAAAAATATTATATATTTTAGGTGTATCATCAACCACCATGTATGAGCTATGGACCAATGAGATCCCCATTTGGTTCATCCATGTACTGATGTTAGCTAAACCCTAGCCTAGGGCTAGTTGGTCTAGGGGATCATCTACTTGAGTCTCCCAAAAGATCAAGGGATCAAATTCAAAAATTTTTGGTTTGGGGTTGTGAGTGATTGTGGGCGAGAGTGAGTGTAGGTGAGTGAATTAGCTCTAGAACAACACCTAGGGCTAACCCTAAGGTCAAACAGTCCAATGGGGGCTCTCCTTGAGATCTGCCATACTGACCCCACCTACAAATGCTAGAGGTTTGGACCAATATGTGAAACTTCAAGTTGAGCAAGGAGGAGTGTAGAATTGCTAAAGGTGAGGGTCCCTTTTCTAGTTTTCTAAGAATAGTCAACAGGGAAGTCCTATGGCTAGACCTTAGGCAACCAAAGAGAGGAAACTAAGCCTCAACAAAAAATGAGGTGAACAAATGCATATAAAATCTACTGAGAAAGAGTTAATTATAATACATTTAGCAGAATGCTAAAATTAACAATAGAACTAAACTAAATTTCAGAAACAAAAATACTTCTACAAACTATAGTTCACAACTCAACATAACAGCAAAATAGAGTCTCACAGCTAACAAACAGTCTTAATAATATAACAAAAACAAACAACACAATAACAAAGTACAATCAAACATAAACTAAAAAAAATCAAATCACCAATCATCATCATCTTCCTCTTCTACATCCAAATTTTGCCACTGATATGGAGTAAGAAACAAGGTGAGTAGGAAATTGAACTGGATGATCAACCTTCATGTATCTCAGCAACACATCATCATAAGCAGCATCATATTTGAACTTTTGCTATATCAAATCATCAGTGTGAGCATCTCTGGCATCCATGTTTTGCAACCTATGATCCATTCTTAAGATATCTCTATATTGGATCATCATCTGGTCTAATAGTTCTTGAAGAGTAGGGTCACTAGAAGTAGGGGTCCTCGAAGTAGAAGGAATATCTCTGGTATTACTTCCAGATCTCCAATCAATGAGATTCATATGTTTTTATATTGGCAGGGCCAATAGGTTTTAGAGGCTCAATCCTCTCTTCCACAGGTCTAAAATCAACTCATGCTTGTTCACAGAGTGTAAAAATAAGTGTAAGGTGTGTCAAACCACCAGTGGTCTCTCCCAAAGCAATGGATATAATGTTCATATAGCTAATAAAGCTTACATTTATCCTCATCAGCTGCTGAATACAAAAGTTCAGGAAGGTTCTATCCTTTTTCATCTCACTATGATAATTTGTTGGAATCATTCTTCCAGAAATAAAGTAGTGTCAGGTCTTAGATATTACATTAAGCATAAAAAGAGGAAAGTTTACCTTAACACCATTTTTGACATTCTAGGTCCCTCTTCCATCAGTGAGAAAAGAAATAACTTCATCTTAGGCCTCATTAATAGCAGAAAATGATTTATACTAGCAACTGTAAGCATCTTCCAATTGATAAAACTCATTAATTTTTCTTAGAGAAAACTTCATCATTTTCTCATGAATAAAAACAAAATCGTCAGAAGCTTCAGTAAAGTTGGCATAGAATTCCATCACTACACCAATAATCGCTTCAGCAGTAAATTAACAGAAATTTTCTCACTACCGAGCATTGATTAGTTGCTTGACTTCTCCACCTAGATTTTCAAAACCACGATACAAAATATCTTTTTTATGCTCAACTAGACTATTTAATCAAGCACTAGCCTTGAAGCTAACAAATTTTTGTTCATCATAATCTACTTTTATTTTTCCTTTGCTCATTCTTGGTGGCATGGGTAATCTAGTGAAAAATTAAAAAAAATTGAATAAATTCCAAAAATTCTGAAAATCACAAAGTAAAGCGTTATACTTAAATCTACTAAGTAAGAGTTCTTCACCAAAGGATTTTCTCAAAATCTCTCAAAAAATCCCAAAATTTTTGTATCTGAGTAATGTGAGATAAATCCTTGGTGAAAATCAAAATTTTTTAGTTCAAAGTGTAGCTCTTACCTAGAGAATATGAAATCCAAAGTTCCTTTGCCTTAAAATCGCCTTAAATCCAAGCAAATGCAAGCCTTAAGAACAAAAATCAGTTCTTCAAAGTCTTTTTAGTATTTTTAAACACAAATTTTTATCTAACAATAATTCACAAACAAACATTTTCACAAACAATCATTTTCAAAAACAACAACAAAATAACTTTTATATATGAAAATACACTCTTACAAACACATTTTTCTAATTTGACTTTCACACATACTAAACATACTAAATTATAAATTAGCATCAAAATCAAGCCACAACACTAAATGCTGACACAAAGCTATACACACAATCAAAGTTCAGAATTCTAAAGCAAAGCAAACTAAATCAAATCCACACAATCACATTAAGTACAGAAGTACTTTAAACTAGTAGAGAGAGTCCAAATTCTTTAATTATGTTGCCACATCTTCAGTGCTTTCGCCTCCTCTAATATCTCCCATAGACTGGTATTGCACGTATAGATTGTAGAAGGAATGGTACGAGAATTGATATGTCGAATTTTCTTTGATCCATCCTTTTTCTTTAAACATCCGCACTAATCCTGCTTCAAATGTTCCAGTATGATCAAAATTCTCTTTCATCCTCCAATCTAGGTAATCAAAATAATACTTATGATCTCCTATTGCATTTGTAATAATCTGAAGTTCTCTTTCAATTTTCTTCAATTTCTTTTCCACAGTAAGTGAACTTCCAACTATTGGTGGCATAAGTGGAATTGAAGCATGTGATGAATGATCTAAGATAGTATCTAATGCTTCATTCCCATTCCTAACATATTTATCATCAATAAGAATCATGGGCTGCCAGGGTAATAAAACTTTTTCCCAACTTTCATATAGAACTTGAGATTGCTGCAAAGTAGGAAAATTGTGGAAGGATGCCCAAGTCCATAAATTGGCTCATTCATAATAATACTCAAAATAGATTTAAATATGATATATTATATATGAATGGGTTTTTTCATTTGAATGCAATAATTTAAAATAACACTTTCTTTGGTAACTCTACTAATCTTCATGGTAGGGAGTAATTTTGCAAAAATGAAGAAATGTCATTGCTTTGATATTCGATTAAGCAATGAAGCAGAGAAACTAACATATCCTTCATCTCGCATTTCCCAAATATCACTTTCATCCGTCAGAAAATTATAGACATCTTGCATCAAATCTCTGGTCGGGATGAAATTTGTATAATGACAAAATGGAACGTTTTCTATCATATACAACTCATTTATTCGCACAAAAGTAAATGGTACAACCTTACCTCGTATGAAGACAACTCCTTGGGTAATTCCATGTAAATTGGCATAGAATTCCTTCAATACTAGTACAACAACTACAGTGGTAGTGTAGCATAGAACTTCCCATCGCCTTTGCACAATGATTTTATCAATCAGAGAACTTGGATTAATCAATCTGTGATTGACAAAGCCTCTCTCCTTGATAAGCCTCTTCTTTGTAATAACTTTGTCGTATAATCTTTATGAGTCAAAACTGTCGAACTTTCTTCTATTAAAAACTCCATACCTGGAAGTATTTCTAGAATTGGAGGCCATGAAATTCGAAAATTTGAAGTTTATGGTCGTTCAAGGCAATTTTTAGGACTTTAAAAACACCTCTGGGTGGTTATTACGAAGCAAAATCCCGCCAAAGTCTGCCAAAAACTTCCAAAATCGTTAAACTGCTATCGGCGCTATTGGCACTCCCAATAGCACTGTCGGTGCTTTGGTCTGTCTGTGGGCCTCGTCGTCGCCAGAGGTCGAAATTGTTTTTTTCATGTTTTTGATCTATTCGATTCCAAATTTTCCTCTAATATCAAAATTTATCTTAATTTATAATATATAAAATTTTGTGGTATTATTATCTATTAATATATAAAAACTTATCAAAAAAATAGGAATACATAGATATTTATATTTATATATGGGTTGTCTCCCATAAAGCGCTTGGTTTAACATCGTCAGCCCGATATACCATTTGATTTGTTGGGTTGACTTAACATTAAAACTTCTTTAATTGTGGTATGTGCCCTTCATAATAATGTTTTAATCGATGCTTATTAACTTTAAATATTTTTCAAGTGTTAGGGTCTTTAATAACAACAGTTTCATAATGATAGACTTTAATCTCCTTAAATGGTCCTAACCATCTGGGTTTCAGTTTTCCTATAAATAATCTTAATCTTGTATTATACAATAAAACTTCCTGTGCAGGTTGAAATTTCTTTGGAATAATCATTCGATCATGTCATATTTTCATCTTCTCTTTATAGATTTTTGCATTATCATATGCTTCATTTCTTATCTCCTCAAGTTCATTGAGTTGCAATAATCTTTTCTCATCAACATCCTTTAAATTAAAATTAAATTCCTTAATAGCCCAAAATGTTTTATGCTCTAATTCTACTCATAAATGACATGTTTTTCCAAAAATAAGTCTATGTGGGGACATTCCTATGGGAGTCTTATAAGCAGTTTTGTATAAGCAGTTTTAGTTTTCAATTTTCTCCAAAGTCTTTTTAGTATTTTTAAACACAAATTTTTATCTAACAATAATTCACAAACAAACATTTTCACAAACACAACAACAAACTAACTTTTATATATGAAAATACACTTTTACAAACACATTTTTCTAATATCACTTTCACACATACTAAACTTACTAAATTATAAATCAGTGTCAAAATCAAGCCACAACACTAAACGCTGACACAAAACTATACAAACAATCAAAGTTCAGAATTCTAAAGCAAAGCAAACTAAATCAAATCCACACAACCACATTAAATACATAAGTATTTTAAACTTGTAGAGAGAGTCCAAATTCTTTAATTATGCTGCCTCATCTTCAGTGCTTTCTCCTCCTCTGATATCTCCCATAGAATGATAATGAACGTACAAATTGTAGAAGGGTCGCTATGGAAATTGATCAATCAAATTTTCTTTGATCCATTTTTTTTATTTAAACATCCGCACTAATCCTGTTTCAAATGTTCCAGTGTGATCAAAATTCTCTTTCATCCTCGAATCTAGGTGATAAAAAAGGTACTTAAGATCTCTTATTACATTCGTAGTAATCAGATGTTCTCTTTCAATTTTCCTCAATTTCTTTTCCACTGCAAGTGAACTTCCAACTATTGGTGGCATCAATAAAATTGAAGCATTTGATGAATGATCTAAGATAGTATCTAATGCTTCATTCCCATTCCCAACATAATTATCATCAATATGAGTCATGGGCTCCCAAGGTAAAAAAACTTTTTCTCAACTTTCATATGGAACTTGCGATTGACTACAAAGTTGGAAAATTGTGGAAGGATACTCAAGTTCATAAATTGGCCCATTCATAATAATACTCATAACAGATTTAAATATGATAGATCCTATATCAATGGGCTTTTTCATTTGAATGCAATATTTCAAAATAACACTTTCTTTGGTGACTCTACTAATCTTCATATGAGGGAGTAATTTTGCAGAAATGAAGAAATGCCACAACTTTGATATTGGATTAAACAATGAAGCAGAGAAACTAACATATCCTTCATCTTGCAATTCCCAAATATCACTTTCATTCGTCAGAAAATTATAGATATCTTGCATCAAATCTCTGATAGGGTTGAAATTTGTATAATGACAGATTGAATGTTTTCTATCATATAAAACTCATTGATTCACGCAGGAGTAAACAGTATTGCTTTACCTCGTACGAAGATAACTCCTTGGGTAATTCCATGTAAATTGGCATAAATTTCCTTCACTACTGGTGCGACAACTGCAGCGGTAATTTAACACAGAACTTCCTATCGCCATTATACAATGATTTTTTATCAATCGGAGAACTTGGATTAATCAATATGTGATTGACAAAGCCTCTCTCCTCTTCTTTGTAATAACTTTGTCGTATAATATTTGTGCGTCAAAACTGATAACTTTCTTCTGTTGAAAACTCCATACATGGAAGTATTTCTGGAATTGGAGGCCTTGGAATTTGAAAATAGGAAGTTTCTGGTAGTCCAAGGCAGTTTTTAGGACTTTAAAAATACCTCCCAGCGGTTGTTATAGAGCGAAATCCCACCAAAGTCCGACAAAATTTGCCAAGACCGTTAAACTGCTATCAACGCCATCGACGCTCCCAATGGCGCTGTCGGCGCTTTGGCCTGTCTGCGGACGCCATCGGCGCCAAAGGTCGAAATTGATTTTTTTCATGCTTTTGATCTATTCAATTCCAAATTTTCCTCTAATACCAAAATTTGTCTTAGTTTATAATATATAAAAGTGTTTGGGATTATTATCTATAAATAAATAAACACTTATAAAAAAATAGGAATACATTGATATTTATATTTATATATGGGTTGCCTCCCATAAAGCGCTTGGTTTAATGTCATCAGCCCGACATACCATTTAATTAGTTAGATTGAGTTAACATTAAAGCTTCTTTAAATAGTGGTATGTGCCCTTCATAATAATGTTTCAATCGATGCCTATTAACTTCAAATATTTTTCCAGTGTTAGGATCCTTAATAATAACAGTTTCATAATGATAGGCTTTAATCACCTTAAATGGTCCTAACCATATGGATTTCCATTTTTCTGGAAATAATTTTAATCTTGTATTATATAATAAAACTTCTTGTCTAGGTTCAAACTTCTTTTAAATAATCTTCCAATCATGTCATATTTTCATTTTCTCTTTATAGATTTTTGCATTATCATATGCTTATCTCTAATCTCCTCAAGTTCATTAAGTTGCAATAATCGTTTATCAGTAGCATTTTTTAAATTAAAATTAAATTTCTTAATAGCCCAAAATGCTTTATGCTCCAATTCTACTAGTAAATAGAATGTTTTTTTTCCAAAAATAAGTCTATATGGGGACATTCCTATGTGAGTCTTATAAGCAGTTCTGTATGCCCATAATGCAGTATCTAATCTAGCAGACCAAACTAATTTATAAGAATTTATAGTTTTTCTAATTTTTTTTTATTTCACGATTTGATATCTCTGCTAGACCGCTAGTCTGAGGATGATAAGCAGTACAGAATATATGCATAATATCATATTTCTTAATCAATTTTTTGATTCTCTTATTCCTAAAATGAGATCCATCATCTACAATAATTACTCTCGGCATTCCATATCTTGTAAAAATATTGTTAATTAAAAATTTAGAAACACTCCGAGCATCATATATAGGTACAACAATAGCTTCAATCCATTTGGACATATAATCAACAACAAGTAATAAATATAAATTTCCAAATGAAGACATAAATGGTCCCATAAAATCTAATCCCCACACATAAAAAAATTCAACTTTTAATGTGTAATTTAAAGGCATTTCATTTCCTTTAGAAATATTTTCTATTCGTTGACATCGATCACATGTTTTAATATATTAATTAACATCTCTAAAAAGAGCAGGCCAATAAAATCCAGCTTGCAAAATCTTATATGCAGTGATATTCGTTCCAAAATGTCCTCCAAATTTAGAATCACGGCATCCTTCAATTATCTGTTGAGTTTCCTCAAAAGGCACACACCTTCTAATAATTAGATCTTTACATTGTTTATATAGAAATGAGTCATCCCAAAAATAGAATTTAGAATCATATATAAATTTCTTTAATTGTGGATTTTTTATATCAGGTGGTAAAATATCACTTACAATATAATATACTATATCGGCATACCACGGTACATTCATTTCATCAATACTATATAATTGTTCATGAGGGAATTTTTCTAAAATTTCATTTGCAAAACTATTTAATGTTTCTCTTTCTAGTCTAGACAAATGATCAGCTATTTGATTATCATTTCCCTTTCTATCAACTACGGTAAAATCAAACTCTTGCAATAGAAGTATCCATCTAATTAATTTTGGTTTAGCATCCTTCTTTTGCATCAAGTATTTAATAGCAGAGTGATATGAATGCACTATACATTTAGTTCCAATTAAGTAAGGAATAAATTTATCAATGGCATTGACAATAGTGAGTAACTCTCTTTCAGTAGTAGTGTAGTTAATTTGAGCATCATTTAGAGTTTTCCAAGCATAATATATTACTTTAAAAACTTTGTTGTGTTTTTGTCCTAACACAACCCCAATAACATAATCACTAGCATTGCACATTATTTTAAATGGTTTCTCCCAATCAGGTGGAACTATTGTAGGTGTAGTGATTAATTTTCTTTTAATAATTCAAATGCTTTTATGCATTCCTCATTAAAATCAAATTTCGTGTCCTTTTCTAAAAGTTGGCATAATGGCTTAGTTATTTTAGAAAATTTTTTTATGTAATGCCTGTAGAAACCAGTATGACCTGAAAAGAGTTTTACCGCTTTAACATTAGTCGGAGGTGGTAATTTTTCAATAACTTGATTTTTTGCAGGATCTACTTCCACATCATTTCCAAAAATTTTATGCCCAAGTACAATTCCTCTTGCAACCATAAATTGACATTTTTCCCAATTTAGTACTAGGTTGATTTTTTCACATACTTCTAGAACTTTTTCTAATATATTAAAACATAATTCAAACGAAGTTCAAAATACCAAAAAATCATCCATAAACACTTCCATTCCATGTTTAATAAAATTGCTAAATATTGAGATCATACATCTTTGAAATGTTGTAGGTGCATTGCATAGTCCAAAAGGCATTCTACGAAAAGCAAATGTTCCATATGGGTTATTAAATGTTGTCTTCTCTTGATCTTCTGGAGCAATTGAATTTGGTGATAACCGACATATCCATCTAAAAAGAAATAATATTTGTTCCTAGCCAATCTATCTTACATTTGGTCTAGAAAATGTAAAGGAAAGTGGTCTTTTCTGGTGGTCATGTTTAATTTTCTATAGTCAATAAAAATTTGTCAATCGGTAACTTATCTTATTTGTATTAATTCATTTTTCTCATTTTCTTCAACGGTCACTTCTCCTTTCTTCGGAACACAGTTAATTGGAATTACGCAAGCACTGTCTGAAATAGGATATATAATTCCAGCATCAAGCCATTTTAAAATTTCTTTTTTAACAACTTTTTTCATTATTGCGTTTAATCTCCTCTGAGGATCAGCTTTAGGTTTATATTTTTCATCTAATAGGATTCTGTGCATACAAATAGAAGGACAAATTCCTTTAATAATGCTAAAGTCCATCCAAAAGCCTTTTTTTAACATCTCCATTAATTTTTGTTCTGGAATTTCTGTTAATTCAGAAGATACAATAACAGGCAATGTAGATGACTCTCCTAAAAATACATATTTTAAATGGGGAGGTAATACTTTTAGTTCAAGTTCAGGTGGTTTAATACTTGAAGGAATATGATTTTTATTATCATTTTCCAACAAGTCTAAAGTTTCAAATTTACCTAAATATAATCCATATCTTCTTCTTTTATTTTGTCTTTGTTTTCAAAAAATTCTTCTTACTTTAATTTGTATTCAAACTCATTCTTAAATTGCTCATTACTCAGATAATAAGTTACTTCCATCCTAAAACATTTATTATCTTTTTTTATTACAGGATATTTCATAGCTTTTGCAATATTAAATGTTACTTCTTGTTCATTAACTCTCATTATTAATTCTCCTTTTACACATCTATCACAGCTCTCTCTGTTATAAGAAATGGTCTCCCCAAAACAATAGGAATTTCCTTATCTTCCTCCATATCAAATACTATAAAGTCTACAGGGAAAATAAATTTTTTCACTTTTACTAATACATACTCTATAACTCCTTTTGAATAAGTTATTGATCGATCAACTAACTAAAAAGTTATAGTAGTAGGGGAAATCTCTCATAAATCTAAATGTTTAAAGATCGATAAAGGCATAAGATTGATACTCGCTCCTAAATCACATAATGCTTTTCCAAAAAACTTTTCACCAATAGCACAAGGTATTGTAAAACTACCAGGATCTTTTAATTTTTCAAGAAGCTTTTTCTGAATAATAGCACTACACTATTCACTGAGTGCAACGGTCTCAAGATATGTAAACTTCCTTTTCTTGTTTAATATATCCTTCATAAATTTCACATAACTTAGCATTTGTTCCAAAGCTTCAACAAAAGGAATGTTTTTTGTTAACTTCTTAAGGACTTCAAAAAATTTTGTAAATTGTTTATCTTTATTTTTCTGCTTTAGTCTTTGAGGAAACAGAGGTAATGGATTTTCTAAAGGACCTTGTGTTTGTTCATTTTCATTTTGGTCACTTTTCGTTACTTCATTCTCTTCATCAACTTCAGTTTCTCTTTGGATCTTTGTTTCAACTTCTTTTCCACTTCGTAATTCAATAACTTTAATTTGCTCCTTATTTTGATCTTTTAGATTAACTTCCACCGTACCCGAAAGAATTCCAGAAGTTCTGTTACTGAGTGCAGTCGCAATATGTCCTAATTGATTTTCAATATTTTTAATAGCAGCTCCTTGATTTTGTATTTGATTTCCCATGTTTAACATTACTTCTTCCATCGTCAGCTTCTTTTCCTTAACTCGTGGATTAGGATTAGAGTTAAATCCAGGAGGATAATAAGGTTGATAACTAGTATTTCCTTGGTTGTTCAAATTTCCGGAGGGATTCACCGAATTTTTATAATTATTCTAACTAAATTTAGGATGATTTTTCCATCCAGGATTATAAAAGTTAGAATAGGGATTGTTATTTCAATTATTTATAGCATTTAAAGTTTCATAAGATAATTGAGTATCAATGATCTGTTCTAGGAATTTTCCTCTAATACTGGGGGTATTTGAGAATAGTTCACTCCTATTTGATCAATCTTTTTCAAAATAGCAGCAATTTGAGATGCTAAAATAGATATTGCATCAGAATCATAAATACTAGATACTCTCTTAGGATTTACCCTTTCAGAGGGCCATTGAACATTGGTAGTAGCCATTTCTTCAATTAAAGGATATGTTTCATCAAAAGGTTTTAACATTAGTGATCCACCCACAACAACATCTATAATAGATCTAAGTGATCCTACTAATCCATTATAAAGTATTTGAATTATTAAACAAGCTGGTGGAGCATGGTATAGACATTTTCTAAGAAGATCTTTAAATCTTTCTCAAGCTTCATATATTGATTCTCATTCAAACTGACAAAAAGATGTAATATCATTTCTAAACTTTAGAAGATTCTTAAATCTTTCCTAGGCTTCATATATTGATTCCCCTTCAAACTAACAAAAAAAATGTAATATCATTTCTAAGCTTAGGCTTCATATATTGATTCCCCTTCAAAATGACAAAAAGATGTAATATCATTTCTAAGCTTAACAGTTTTGAGGGTGGAAAATATTTAGCAAAAAATTTTTGTGATAGTTCTCCCCAAGTTCTGATAGATCCAGGTGTTAATGAATTTAACCAAGCCTTGGCTTTTTCCCTTAATGAAAAAAGAAAAAGTCTAAGCCTGACAACATCATTAGACACTCCGCCATATTTAAAAGTAACACAAATTTCAAGAAAACGAGTAAGATGTAAGTTTGATCTTCAGTAAGTGATCCTCCAAACTGATTATTTTGTACCATTTGGATAATAGCAGGTTTAAGCTCAAATGAATTAGCAGCAACATCACGATTTTGAATAGTCAAGTGAAGTTCATCTGTTGTTGGATTAGCATAATCTTTTAAAGGTATTTGTCGGTTTTTATTTATTTGATTATTTAAATTATTCGTCATTTCGTTTAAGTTTTTTTTTTTTTTTCAAATTTTTCTAATAGTGCGTTCTAATTCTGAATTGTAAGGTACTAAACCTTCAGATCCAATATTTTGCATAAACAAATATAATAAGCAAAGAAAAATTTCTTAAAAATGATTCTTAAATAAAAATATATTTTCTTTTTCATTTTTTGAATTTTTTTAATTTTTTTAATTTTTAAATATTTTTATATATAATATCTCTAAATTTCCTAAATTACCAAATCTATTTAATTAACTGTTACCCTCCCTAGCAACGACGCCAAAAACTTGATCTCGATGTGAAATATAGTTGTTTAAAAATTATATAGTTGACTCCGCTATGCAACGGTGCCAAAAGCTTGATGCAATATTTTATGAATAAGAAATTTAAGCAATTAATGTTGGGATTCTACGCAAGTATACGTATCGTTATCAAGTAATAAAAGACTCTCTATTTAAGCCCCAAATATCGATCCCACGAGGAAGGTTTAAATTTGAAATGAAAAATTTACTAGAAAATTCACATAAAGTCAAAATGAAATTACTGTCACTAATTTCGAATGTTGAGATATTATCAGAACTAAGTTATTTAACTAATAGGAAAACTGAAATATAGAGTTTAAACAGTATCTACTAAACTATTAAACTATGTTTATGTGATGAAGATTTCTTATGTGAAAAAACATCTTTCCCACTACAATGAGATTTTCGATGTTTATGTGATGAAGATTTCTTATGTGAAAAAGCATCTTTCCCACTACAATGAGATTTTGGTAAAATGAGATGAGATAAAGGGTTCAATTATGTATTGTGTCAAATAGTAGCAGTTTTAATTATCAACCCTGATAAAGTGTTATAGTAAATTCGTGGCTAGGCTAGGAGTATATTGGCTCCTACTCCAGAGCTCCTACTTCCTTTCACCTGAAGGCTAACTCTCGCTTTAGTTTTTAAACACTAAGACTGAATTTGGGATTTTAGTCTGTCACCCTAAAGACTCTCCAATTCTACACTCAACAAAGTATATTTCCTTATTTATTTGCACTTAATTCCATGAACAAAGTTCTCTTTTATGGAATCAAATGTGATCCTCACTCTGTTGTAGAACTCAAACCCCATTTCCAGGATTACAACATATTTTAACAATTCAATTGACCAGATCGAAAAGTAAATTAAGTTCAGAGTTAAAAATTCATCACAATTTATTTTATATTTTAATGTTTACACATCCATATTATCTCTTCATTTCACCAAATCTCAGAATAGGGACAAAGATAAGGTACACTACTCAGACTTCATGAGAAAGATACAATCAAAGCACAAATTTTATATATAAAAGAAAGTTCATACAATACTAATAAACAAACAACACTTATCTGAAACTCATTCTCAAAGCAAATCCCTTGTAACCTCTTCTAGGAAATGTGGGAAGAAGACATCTCTCACTTTTTTCCTTCTCCAACACTCTTAGAGAAGAGTTCACACTTAATCTCACCACAAAACTCTAAATTATAAGAACAATGGACTCTAAATGGTTGTGGAATGAAAAATAGAAGAATGTGTGATGTGTAGAAGGTTGAATTGGCGCGATGAGATGTCAAGAAGAGTCACTTTGGTAATCAATTTTCACCCCAAATAAAGCCTAGAGTCGGTTTTCCAATATGTGCCTCCAAAAACTCTTTAAAAAACGTCCAAATTCGTCGAATCTTCTAGAAACAGGGGCTGAACCGACATTGGCGTCATCGGCGCCATTGTTCCGCAATTTAATTCAATGCTCGCTGTCAAACGACGCCCTCAGCGCTGAACAAATTTCAACTTCTTCATTTTTGCTTCAAGTCCTAAAATTCAACAACCTGCAAGAAAACATAAGAATATCTTTCATTAAAGTGTAATATCACCAAAAATGAGTATACAATATGGATCTAAAAATGCATATATTTTTGGTATATCACGTAAGATTGGTTTTTTAGCCAAGTTATATTTCTTAACGGACAATGCACAATAGAGGACCCTACATTATATATAGACTCAACAATATATATATA
>JXCR01146577.1:86220-171743 GCA_002079205.1 Phalaenopsis hybrid cultivar | reverse complement strand
TATATATATATATATATATATATATATATATATATATATATATATATATATATATATATATATATATATAATTATATATATATATTAGTAGCCCATCGATCGATTAGCGCAAAGTTACACCTAACACGCTGTAGATGTACGGGGATGCTTGTACCCTAAAAGCGAAATGGCTGACCGATTGTTTTATAAACTGGGTTTATCGGGTCTAAGATTTTGTCATAAAGATTAGAGAGCCAACTTACTAAAAGTCAAAAGGTTGCTAGCTTCAATAGTTCACATATGGAACAAGGGCTTAATTTAATTATTTTTTGTTCCCCTGAATTTTGAATTTTTTTTTTTTAAATTGGAGTTTAAATAAGTACCAAAATGCTTCATTTTCGCCTTATTTTGAAGTTTATTTTAAATTTCTAGTGTATATTAAAATAGTTAAAGAATATAGCATTTACATGCATACGGTTTAATTCTTTTGTTTTTATTTGTATAATTGTTAATTTATGATATTTGCGTTATATCACATTCAC
Source organism: Phalaenopsis hybrid cultivar (assembly GCA_002079205.1). Lineage (NCBI taxonomy): Eukaryota > Viridiplantae > Streptophyta > Magnoliopsida > Asparagales > Orchidaceae > Phalaenopsis > Phalaenopsis hybrid cultivar. The sequence goes on along the minus strand of JXCR01146577.1, from coordinate 171,222 downwards.
ATTAACATACTTGCTTAAAAGTGTATTTTATTCAAGGATAGTACATACATACCACACAATTTCTATGTATTTAATTATCTTGAATGAAGAATATTTTATTTCATGAAATGTTAGTAAATATTATAAATCGTTTTGATAACATATTTAATATTTTGATATTATGAAAAAAGGATGATTTACAGACCCATCCCTCAATTCCTATGAATTTACATAGCTAACCCCCAAACTTTATTTTTTTATGGATGGTATTAATGTAAAAAATTAAAGTTTAGGTGTTATATATACACACACATAAGAATTGGGTGGCATGTATGTAAATGCTACATTATAATATAAAAATAAAATTAATTTTAAGCATGCAAATACGTAAGAATTGAGTGGCATGTGTATAAATCCCCACAAATAGAATTCTTTTTTTTTTTTTTTTTTTGGCTCTTTATTGACTCAAATCTGCTTGAAATCTAATTCACAGAGAGCAAAATCAATACAAACAGAAATTAGCTCTCAGTGAATAATCTTGTGATTAAGCCAGTTTAAAAAGAAAATTGGAAAAGCCTTGCTGATATCAGTAGCTCATTTTCAATGTTAAGCCCGGCTAATAATCATAAAATTTAGCTTAAATCCTTATGTAATGCGAGACATAAAATCTTACATTCAAATATTAATTCTAGAAAAGTTGACAGACTTACAGAGTAAATTGGTGCAACTAACTGCTTCATGCATGGCTCAACTAATCTAACCCCCCAAACCTATTTTCGTCTTGTTTAGCAATGCCAGGGAGATGCTCGGTTACGTATATTTAGGATCAGATAATACATAAATAATGAAAGCTAGCGAGAACATGATCATGACTTTTTAACTTGGAGACAAAAGATTTGGTATTGCATAAAAAAAATGGTGTTTGGGAGTTGGATTAACTAGTTCCTGTATTTATTAAAGTAGAACTTCTGCGCAAGAATAATCATGTAAATTTCCTTCATATTGTGGAATGGCAGGGCGCAGGGAGTTGAGCTAATCCATGAAAAAGACAAAGTGGAATAATGGTGTCATTTTTGTCTACAAATAATGAAGATTTTGAAAATTATTCCTTCGATTTGACCAACAAAAACTTCACTCTATATCAATAGCTGTGTTTTTGTGAGATTGAATTCTATGACATGGCATTTTAAGATCATTTACCGATGACTTTAATATCTGTGCAATGAGGCCATTATTGTCTAACTACAGTTAGCTTCCCAGTTTTGGCCAAAGCCAACTTCTTTAGACATTGATTTATAACCATAAGGGAATTCTAGCTCTTCCATTCATTAGGTTGATAAAAAATTGGAATATTTTGGATTGGAAATAGAACACTTTCTATTGCGCCATGACCATCGGCTTACCTTCTTCATCATTGATTTGTGCGTAAGCCCTAATTATCTGGAAGGCTAGATGTTAATGCGTGTCATGGTCCTTGTTAGTCAAGTCCACCATTATTGATTCCTTTCAGTCAATAACTCTAGTCAACCAATGTATACATCAGATCATGAAAGCTTAAGTTATATTATCCTTATGGGACAATTATATGCATGCTTGTATCAATTTTTATTTGATTTTTTGGATAAGTAGCAATTGGAGTTTGAATAAGCTTTTAGCAAGTTTATTGCATCATTCATGCACTAGCAAAAGTTATTGAAATATCATTGCAATCATTCATGCATTAGCAAAAGTTATTGAAATATCATTGCAATCATCAGGTATATTTAAGAAATATTAAGAAAATACTTGCTTTGAATTTTATGATGGTAAGAAATTTTTTCTTTTTGGGTATTGTTCTATATTTATTTAACTCAATAACAAGTATGATAAGTGATAATTTTTTTTATGATTATTAGAAATTATGAGGTCACTTATGAATATTCAGCTCAATAATTATGCATTTTAGCCCTCTAAAACCCCAAGTATGATATGTAACTCTTTAAAAGCTTACATTTTTATTATTTTTATTATTATTTTATTCCTCATTGAACTCATATGTTGTTTATGGCTCAATATTTCTAAAAAAAAACGAAATGATTTCGTGTCAGGCCCCACTCAAATAATATTGTGCTAGGCTTTTTATGGAGTTGCAAATTGCCATAAACTTTCATATTGAGTTGCTCTGTTGGTGTGTCCTGCTTGATGTGAATTTTCCTTGGACTTTAGCTTGATTTTTTATATAGCTATGAGTATTTTAAAGCCTCTTAGTACATGGAACATATTTCAACCTGGAAGATTAAATGCAAATTCGGTGTAATAATTAGAGGGTGGCAAGTTGTAATGCATGCCCAAGATTACTTGTAAATGATATATGTACTAAAAAATGATTTGTTTAGTTATAAGAAACCAAGGTATCTCATGTTGATAAGTTCCATGCACTACAGAAATTTAGTCTGTTTCCGACGGTCAAAAGCTGTTGGTTAAAATTTTAAAACCATCGGAAAATACATCTACTGCTTAGTGTTTGATAATTGGATAAACGACAGATTAATTGATGATTTTAATCTCCCAACAATTTAACAACCGGCTATGCCCTTTGTTGTTAGATGAAAAACAAATCATTGGTAAGCCAACAATATCTATTAATAATCATTAATGATGGTTCAAGAACCATCGGACTAGGAAGAGGGTAGTCGTTCGTAATGCGTCGATACGACATCAGTCATCAGTTAACTGAAGCATAAAAGAAAAATTGCAATCGCTTATGGGTTTATAGGCCGTTGGAAAAGGCCCAAGGTCTATCGATAGCCCGTCGAAGAGCTGTCAATTTTCAGTTGGTATGCTAACCGGTATAAATGAGTCGTTGGATTACACGATCATTTTATTGAAGACCCTCTGATATCCGTTGGACAACCATCTTCATCATTGCAATTTCCACACTTACAATTGTAACATATTCAAAACCAATATGATATGAGACATCACATTTTATAAATCTAAGCCATTATTAAATTAAAATAATATTAATTAAAGTTGAAATGAAACACATAAAGAGAAAAAATGCACTGATCCAACCAAATAAAAAAATATGTACAAAAAAATAAGATGTTCACTCAATCTGTTTCAAAATAACATATATAAATAAAAGATATCCCTAATCGTCCTTAGTCCCCTCCTCATCATCCTCCAAAAAATCATTCACTATTAGTTGGTTGCCTCTCAACTCTACCAGATGCTGGAATACTTTTAACTCCGATATTAGTTTGAGCTCCATCTCTAACCTAATATTCAACCTGATATGGGTGAACTGGGCAACAAATTTGTTCTCAATGTCGATGGTGAATGCGACTACATGTCTTTGAACCTCTTCATTCGGTACGATAGAGATGGATGCTCTGAATGNCAAAACCAATATGATATGAAACATCACAGTTTATCAATCTAAGCCATTATTAAATTAAAATAATATTACTTAATGCTGAAATGAAACACATAAAGAAAAAAAAATGCACTAATCCAACCAAAAAATATATATGTACAAAAAAATAAGATGTTCACTCAATTTGTTTCAAAATAACATATATAAATAAAAGATATCCCTAATCGTCCTTAGTCCCCTCCTCATCATCCTCCAAAAAATCATTCACTATTAGTTGGTTGCCTCTCAACTCTACCAGATGCTGGAATACTTCTAACTCCGATATTAGTTTGAGCTCCATCTCTAACATAATATTCAACATGATATGTGTGAGCTGGGCAACAAATCAGTTCTCAATGTCAGTGATGAATGCGACTACATGTCTTTGAACCTCTTCATTCGGTACGATAGAGATGGATTCTCTGAATCCATTGGAGGAGGTAGAAGGGATGAGTGTTGTATTGTATGTTTGTGCCAGAGACTCCAATCCATGGACCCAATTCTTCTTCTTGCCTGTGGTTGCCTCCCTCCACAACTCCTTCTCAGATGGATCATGATTCGAGATAGTTAAACCGCCTAACAAATTGGTTTGACTCTCCTTCAACTTTTGGAATTTCTCCAAAAAAAAACTAATTAGAAAAAGTTACAGGCTACATAAACTTCAATATTTATCTGAATTGTATACTAATTACTATTGTGAATTATGGTTTCCTAGGATTTGTTGTAGATCCAATCCTAGTCCAACTGCCGCTTACTGGTGATCATGTGTAACTTGGCAGCAGTGAACTCTCGTGCCAACTTTAGAGATTGTCAGTGTAATAAACAGTTATCATATGTATGGATATATATATATATATATATATAAGAGAAACAATAACAGTTATTGTAAAAATTACCTTTTTCAAGCTCCTCTTATACTATGTATATGTTAGAGCACCACCGGTATGTTTGGAGGCCTCCATACAACCGTAGTCCGAGTGTCGATTCTACTTGTCCTTTTTGCTTTTTTCCCTGTAATCTGAAAAAACCTAGGCCCTGAGCAGTGAACCATATTTAAATATTTGGGGCTTAATTAAAAAGTCCTATATTACTTGATAACGATACGTATACTTGCGTAGTATCTCATATTTAAATATTATAACTATATTCTTATTTGCTTCATAGTGAAAAAATTACCTAGCTTTTGCTCGGGATCAAGCTTTTGGCTTTATTGCAAAGTGAGAATCATTATTAAGGAAATTAAATATATAATCACGTACATCACTTTTTACATCTATCTAGAACATCGAGATCAAGTTTTTGGCTCTGTTGTCGGAGATAATTACAACATTTTTAAAGAAATTTTGAAAAAGCAAAATTTCCATTTTTATAAAGTCTTATTTAAACTTTTAGATTTATTATAGGAATACTGTAGTGTTGGTTTTATATAAAGTTCTTATTCGTGTGTTTATTTTTTATTTTATGTGTTTTCTAGTAATGTATGCGTAGTTCAGGTTTCATAGGACTTGTGACATACGATTCTGAATTAGAAATAACTATTAGAAAAATTTTAAAAATTAAAAATTACTAAAAAAATCAAAAAATTCAAGAAATGACATCAAAATAATCAAAATGCTGACATGTTTAGACATGTAAGAGATTATGCAAACCCTACGGTGGATGAATTTCATTGTAGTACTAAAAAACCAGCTATATTGGCTAATTCTTTTGAACTTAAGTCCGTTATTATCCAAATAGTATCAAATAATCAGTTTGGGAGAACACCGACTGAAGATCCAAATTTACATCTTGCAAATTTTTTAGAATTGTGTGCTACAATTAAATATGACAGTGTAACAGATGAAGTTATAAGACTTAAATTATTTTCTTTCTCAAAGAGAGATAAAGTTAAGGTATGGTTGCATTCATTATCACCTGAATCTATCATAACTTCGGGTGATTTAGCACAGAAGTTCCTAGCTAAATATTTTTCACCACTAAAAACTGCGAAGTTTAGAAATGATATTACATCTTTTTGATAGTTTAAAGGGAATCTATTTATGAAGAATGGGAACGATTTAAAGAACACTGAGAAAGTGTCTACACCATAAATAATTCAAACCTCTTACAATGGATTAGCTGGATCTCTTAGATCTATTATCGATGCCACTTCTGGTGGTTTGTTGATATCAAAATCATTTCATGACGCTTATGCTTTAATTGAAGAGATGACTACAAATAATTTTCAATGGCTATCAGAAAGGTTAAATCTTAAGAAAGTATCTGATATTCATGAAACTGATGCTTTTTCCATGTTAGCAAATCAAGTTGTTGCAATTTCAAGGAAGTTAGACCAATTTGGAATGATTTTTCCTCAACCAGTTGCGATGATTGAAGAGAGTTCATTAGTCAAAATGGTAGATTCTCAAGCATTATTAGAAACTTTGAAAGACATAAAAAATAAGAAGAATAAACCATATTCAAACTATTATAACCCAGGTTGGAAGAACCATCCCAACTTTAACTGGAATAATACTTTGGGTGTTAATAATCAACAATGGGGGAACAACCAAGTAAACCCATTGGGAAACTAAAACAACCAAGGAAATAGTAATTATAGACCTAATTATCCTCCAGGTTTTAACAGTAATCCATAATTTAAAGAGAAAAAGTTGTCTATAGTAGAAGTGATGTTACAAATGGGAAATCAGTTACAAAGTCAAGGAGCTACAATTAGAAATATTGAGAATAAATTGGGTCAAATAACAAATTCATTAAGTAATAGATCCCAAGAAACACTTCCTAGTAATACTGAAGTAAATCCAAAAGACCAGAATAAAGAGTAGGTAAAAAATGTTCAACTTAAAAGCAAAAGAGAATTGGAAGGTAGAGTTCAAAAAGAAACTAAAGTAGAGAGAAAAGAAATTGAAGAGTCTGAACAGAACACTTCGAAAGGTTTAGAGAAATATATTTCTCCACTTAAAGTTGACATGGAAAAACCACCACCTCCATTTCCTAAGAGGCTCCATCAACAAAATTTGGATAAACAATTTTTAAAATTTCTAGAAATTTTTAAGAAGCTTACAATTAATATTCCATTTGCTGAAGCCTTAAAACAAATGCCAAGCTATGTGAAGTTTATGAAAAATATTCTTAGCAAAGAAAGGATGTTTGAAGATAACGAGACTGTTGCACTTAGTGAGGAGTGCAGTGCTATAATTTAGAAAAAGCTTCCTAAAAATTTTAATGATTCTTGTAGCTTCACAATTCTATGTGCAATAGGAGATAGATTTTATGGGAAAGATTTATGTGATTTAGGTGCAATCATTAACCTTATGCCATTATCAATATTTAAAGGATTGGGATTAGGAGAAACATTTCTACTACTGTAACTGCAGTTAGTAGATGGTTCACTAACCTATCCTAAATGAGTTATAGAAGATGTTGTAGTGAAAGTGGATCAATTTATCTTTCTTGTTGATTTCATTATATTAGATATGGAGGAAGATTATGAGATACCTATCATTTTGGGGAGCCTTTCCTAGCTACAAGAAGAGCAATGATTGATGTGCAGAAAGATGAATTAACTATGCACGTCAATTATCAGAAAGTTACATTTAAAATTTCCAAATCAATGAAATACCCTGCAAAAGGTAAAGATGATGAATGTTATAGAATGGATGTGATAAGATATCTAAGTCAATTCCATTTTAAAACAACTTATGAAGAGAAATCTAAAATGAAAGAGTTGGAACACGAGTAAGAAGAGGAATTAGATCAATGTGAAGATTTTTACAAGGAAGAAGAAGAGGAATTAGATTAATGTGAAGATTTTTATTAGGAAGATTCAAATTATGTATGAGAAAGTTTTAAAGTTTTGGACATGAAAGAAAAAGATAAATCTTTTTATCTTTCATTTGGAAAACCTCCTGAGCTTGAGTTGAAGTTACTTCCTGAACATTTGAAGTATGCCTTTTTAGGCGATTCCTCAACATTACCTATTATAATTTCCTCTAAATTAACTACAGAAAAAGCAATGAGTTTAATGAAAACTTTGAAGAGTTACAAGAAAGCCTTTGGATGGACCATTGCTGATATAAAATGAATCAGTCCTTCAATTTGTATGCATAGAATTCATAAGGAAGAGAACTGCAAACCCAGAGCTGATCTTCAAAGGAGATTAAATCCTGTTATAAAAGAAGTTGTTAAGAAAGAAATTTTAATGTGGTTAGATGCTGGAATTATCTACCTTATTTCAGATAGTGCATGGGTTAGTCTGATTCACTGCGTTCCCACAAAAGGAAGAGTGACTGTGAATATCAATAAGCATAATGAGTTAATACCAACAAGACAAGAGGATGGTGAATCTGCATTGATTATAGAAAATTAAATCTCACCACAAGGAGTGATCATTTTCCACTACCCTTTCTAGATCAAATGCTGAATAGACTAGCTAGGCATAAACTCTTTTATTTTTTGGATGAATATATTGGTTAGCACCAAATACAAATAGCTCCTGAGGATCAATAGAAAATAACTTTTATCAGTCCTTATGGTACATTTGCTTTCAGAAGTGCATTTTGGTTTATGTAAAGCCGTTGCTACATTTTGAAGATGTGTGATAGTTGTTTCTTGTGATTTAATTGAAAAAGGGATTGAAGTTTTTATGGATGATTTTTTAGTGTTTGGAACTTCATTTGAATCATGTTTGGAACATTTATCAAAAGTTTTTAACCATTGTGAAGAATGTCAATTTATGGTAGCAAGAATAATTGCTTTGGGACATCTGATTTCAGAAAATAGTATGGAAGTAGACCGTGCAAAAATTCAAGTGATTGATAATTTACCTTACCAGACAAGTGTGAAGGAAATTAAGAGTTTTTTTAAGATATGCTAGATTCTACAGGTGGTATATTAAAGAGTTTTCAAACATTGCTAAGCCTCTATGTCATTTACTTGAAAAAGATGTAATTTTTAATTATGATAAAGAGTGCCCTAAAGCTTTTGAATTACTAAAAGAAAAATTAGTCACTCCATCAATTATTATTTCACCAGATTGGTAAAAACCTTTAAACTTATCTATGATGCAAGTAAATATGCTATTGGAGCTGTTTTAGGACAAAGCATGATAAAATTTTCAAAGTAATCTACTATGCTAGTAGAACTCTTAATGAAGCTCAAATTAATTATACCACAACTGAGACTGAGTTATTAACAATAGTATATGCCTTTGATAAATTCAGATCATACTTAATTTGAACTAAATATATTATGCATACTAATCATTTTTCTATCAAGTATTTAATGAAAAAGAATGATGCAAAATCAAGACTTATAAGATGGATTCTTCTTTTGCAATAATTTGATTTTGTGATAGTCTATAGAAAGGGAGCTGAGAATCAACTTATTGATCATCTGTCTAGGCTTGAATTAAAAAAATCACTCTATTTTGAAAAAGATATTAATGAACATTTTCCAAATGAGGAATTGTTCATTATTAATGAGTGGCGTGTTCTATGGTATGCCGACATTGTAAATTTCATTGTTAGTGATATTATACCCTATGGAATGACATACCAACAAAAGAAGAAATTTTTTTCTAAAGTTAAGACTTATTTTTGGGATGACCTATTTTTTTATAAACAAAAAAAGTATCTTATTATTTGAAGATGGTCCCCTTTAGAATAAACTCAAGAAATTATCCAAAAATGTCATAATTCTAATTTTTTGGGAACATTTTTGTGTTAACAAAACAACATACAAAATTTTGCAAACTGGGTTTTATTAGCCTACAATCTTTAAAGATGTTAACACTTGTGTTAAAACTTATGATCGATGTCAATGAGTAGGCGATATTTCTTGGAGGAATGAGATGCCCCTCAATTATGTGTTAGAAGTGGAGATATTTAATGTTTAAGGATTAAATTTCATGGGATCATTTATACCATCTTTCAAAAATTTATATAACTTTTTGGCAGTAGATTATGTATCCAAATGGATAGAAGCTGTTGCTTTACCTCGATGTGATGCGCAAAGTGTTGCAAAGTTTTAAAAAAACATATTTTGTAGATTTGGGATGCCGAGAGTGATCATAACTAATGGGGGAAGTCATTTCAGAAATGTAATAATGGAGAAGTTATTAAAGAAATATCATATTAACCATCAAATTGCTACTGTTTATCATCCTCAGACAAGTGGTTTGACTGAATTAGCCAATCGTGAATTTAAAAGAATATTGGAAAAATCTATGAATCCAACTAAAATGGATTGGTCAGTCAAACTTGACTATGCTTTGTGGGCTTCTGCATATAGAACTTCTATAGGAATGTGCATGTTGACCTCACTTTTGGTTGAGGTTTAGTTTTCCCTCTTTAGTAGCCTAAGGTCCAGTCATAGGATTTTTCTGTTGACTATTCCTAGAAAACTAGAAAGGGAACCCTCACCTTTAGAAACTCTGAACTCTTCTGTGCTCAACTTGAAGTTCCATATGCTGGTCCTAACCTTTAGCACTTAGTAGGTGGGGCCACTATAGAGGAAGCTCAAGGGGAGTACCCATATGATTGCTTGGCCTTAAGGTTAACCCTGGGTGTTAGTCTGGAGCTAGTTCACTCACTTGCACCCATTTTCACTCACAACTCTAAAACCCATATTTGTTGACTTTGATTGCTTAATCTTTTAGGAAACTCATGTAGATGGTCCCTTAGACCCACTGGCCCTAGGCTGGAGTTTAGCTAAGACCGGTACATAGGGGACCTAAATGGGGATTTCATTGTTCCTTAGCTTATATAAGGTGGTTGGAACCACAATTCTACAAAAATATACAACTTGGCTTTTTGCCCTCAAATCCACCCAAATTACCTAAACACCCCCAATCCCCAAATTTGACCAAAATTCTCAAATTCATCCAAAATACCCAAAATTATTCAAAAATCATCTCAAGCCATTTGAAACTACTCAAATTGCCCAAAACATCCCAAAAATTCTAAAAATTCCAAAATTACCAAAATACCCTAAACTTTGCCAAAATTACAAAAATACCCTTGGTATCCCAAACTTTCCCAAAACCCTCAAAAATCATTTTAAATGTCCCTAAAATCAATTTGGACCCTTTAGTTGAACTCAATTTTACCAATTTGATCACTTTGACCAAAAAGCCCCAAATTGCCTTTAAAGGCCCAATTTCTCCAAATTCACCTCACACACCCATCAATTTGGCCCCAGTCCTCCCCTATTTCAATTCTAAAGTGAAAGTAATCTTTCATATGATCAATTTAAACCAAATCCAAGCCTAATTTACCCATTTTTTTAGCTCAATTTTTATCCAAATTAAACCCCTAATTTTGACCCTATGACTTAATCTCACCTAACTGAACCATATGATCCACTCAATTGCCCCAATTTGAATCCTAATATCTTCCTAACAATTCTAAACAGAAAATTATACCTTCAATTGGCCTTGTTCAAGCCTCAATTTTACTCAATTTCAACCCACATTCAAAATCCCCAAATTTGCCCAACTTGGCTATGTCACCGAATTCCACCAAATTGAATGCCATAACCCCAAAATTGACACCCAATTTATGTTGAAAACTCTTTAAGACATTCATCTAGACCATTTTGAACCATCAATTTTGACATAAACCAAACTTAGCCTAACCTAAACCCAAGTCTAACCCAACACCCCCAAATTGACCAAATGCCCTAAATCCTCCAAATTGAACCTCCAAACCAATTCAAAATCACTCCAACTCTTTCTAAACTCCTCATGAAAATCATCTACACCAAATTGATTAATCAATTGAGCACAATGTCATGGCTAGCCTAACGCAAACCCAACATCTAGCCATTTTGACCCAAATTGATTTAATCAAACCAAATTGGTCAACCAAGGACCCCCACAACCACTAAGCTCCTCTTTTGGACCAATTTGAACCACTTTAAATCCACCCAAGTGAGCTATGGACCAATGGGTCCCTAAATTAAGGGTTTTCATCCCATTTTTGGGCCTTAACCAAGAAATCTCTTCCATCATCACCAACCATTACGGGTAAATCACTTGCTTTGGTCAGCCACCCTACTCATCGAAAAATGCCAAAACTGAGAGCCACCATCCCAAAAGCAAACCCAATTACAACCCTAGTGGCTAGCTCAGCCTAATTGCTCTTCAAAGCTCCTCAAACCTCCAACTAAGTAGCTCTATGCACCCATAATTTGGCCATGGTAGCGTGGATAAGTAGAAAATTATGGATTCATAGAATAATTTTAAATGCTTGAACTTCAAAAATCTATATATTTCTCTAGAAAAATCATAAAAATAAAAGAAAAATACCCTCTTACTCAGTGAACAGAGGAAAATAATGTGAACTAAGAAAAATTATTTTCTTATTTCCTGATTTTTAATGAATTAAATACCCTCTGGAGTATTTTAATTCATTATGATTGGCTTGAAATTTTAAGGTTTTGTTCCTTATGGCAGAGACTATATCCTCTAATTTTTCCAAGGTCAGAGGACATCTCTATTCTTCTACCTTAATTTTCAAACTAAGGTGGCCATTTTGACCATTTTAATTATATATATTAAAAGATCACTTGGAAAATTATGGGAATAATTTAAGTAGGTTTTCTATGGTTTGAGAAGCTTAGAAAAAATATCATGATAGCTTGAATAATTTTATAAATTCTATATTTATTTAAGGGTATATATCTTGTGTTAATTTATGTAAATTATACACTTATAAAAAATTCACAAAATTAATTCCACATTGTGAATAAAAATCATATTTACTTACTGTAAAAATTGAAAAATTATTTGGCTTAGTTTAAGTACTAAAATTAATTTTTTAAAGAAACTTTGTATTTTTTTTGTACAAAAATAATTATAAAAAATTAAATAAGCTTAGAAAAATCATGAAAAATAATTTTTTTGAGTTCCTTGTGATCAGGGGCATTTAATAAAAAAAAATATTTTTGTGAAAATATGTCATTTTCAAAGCTTATTTTGAATTAAAAATAATTAAAATAATCAAAATTTTCAAAAATACAAAAAATAGTTTAAAGTGTGTACAAATTTTCCCTGATCACTTAGAATTCACTAAGACATTTTTACTAATTTTTCTATGTTAAAATAAATCTAAAAAGCTTAAAAATGAATTTTCCTTATTTTCTCATTAAAATAATTAAAATAAATAAATTTAAAATCATAAAAATACAAAAATTGATCTTATCAGTTTTTTGAACTCAAAGAAGTTTAATAAAAATATAAAAATAATTTTGATAATTAAAACACTATTTTCTATTTAATTAAATCATTGAAATTCATCCAAAATTAAATAATAATAATGAAAATTTAATTTTTAAAAAATCATGAATTTTTTTCTAAGTGTTTCTCTGACCTAAGGGAACCTCTAATAATTTTCTCAAAAATAAAAACCTTATTTTGGATAGTTAAATAAATCAATTTTGAAAACCCTATTTCGTGAATTTAAAAAAAAAACACAAAGAAAAACCACATTATCCACCTCTGATGTTTCAATTAACTCATGGATATGCCACTCTGAATGCTTAAGTCATTTGAGTTGTGTTTAATGAGTTATTAGATAAACTACCCCAAGGGTAAAATAGTCATTTTAGATTTTGGTTCTTAATCAAAATTTAGGATTAACCAATGGAAAATGGGAAATTTTGATCTTAATAAATATGATTGGATGATTGAAATACAATGGGACTAAAAGAAAGGAACTCACTCACCATCTTTGCACAACTTCAACAAGATCATAATTCTCCTAATCTTCATAAGTTGGAAGTCAACCAAGATCAAATGATTCTTAAGTGATGGGCTTAAGATAGACAATATGATAATTTACTTTCCTTGAGCCTATGATTGATGATGATGTGATTTTTCAATAAGAATACATATGACTTAAATCAAAATTTTGATAATCATCATTCCTCCTATCATCATTATTGAAGGCTTAGTAGTGACATAGGCTTGATATCTACACTCAATTGATTGGATTTAGAAGATAACATGATTGGAAATTAACATCTTTAAACACTATAAGTCTGACCTTAATCGCGAGCACCACAATCTTTCCTTAGAGGCACCCCCTCACATTACTTTTAAATGAAACATCAATTGATTAACTTGGTATCCTATCCTTGGGATAATTAAACTTTCAAGTTTCACTAAGCAATGGGGTAGTTACACTTTGACCTCGAATGATTAATTGAACAATATTATAAGTTCAAAATGAACTCAAAATATTTCAAGGGTCTTCAAAATGGTCCAAGGTCATTCCTCAAGCATTTTGAAATCTATTGGACATTCTGAAGGGTAAATTGGACTTACCATATTTTTGTTCTAAAGTCATCCACTAGGATCTTCTGAGATTCAATAAAGTCATAACTTGGGGTTTGGTAGCTAAACTTTCAACTACTCCTGCAATTTAAATTCCCTGCAAAATTATATACATGTCTTACAAAGCACTAACCTTTAAGGTGAAGGAACGAGAAGAATTGACAGGTATGCTTTTAAATTATTGCATTTACCTTCTTGTACTTCTTGCCTCGAGATTGCATGTTAAACAACGATGTCTCCCTGCATGAAAACCAAAATTGCTAGGATAGCCATAAAAAAAAACCAAAACTAAAAATTAATCAAGATAAAATTTACCGCAACAACATTCAAAATATAAGACAACTCAAAATTTAATCACAAACATCATAAAACAAAAATTACAACTAAATTAAAATGTCTCTATCTGATGATCAGGAATCCCTCAGAGGAGGTAATCTACGGTTGCTAATGACATTTCCCATGGTCTAAATGAAAGTATGGAACTCATTAAGTTGAGTTTAGTAAATTCATTTGGACTAAGTGAATCTGAAAGAAAATAGTGGTGCCCAAACGAGGGACCCATAAGATCCTAATTGGTGTCGCTCTAATCAAATTTAATATGCCCCAAAATATTTAAATAATTATGACCCTTAGGAACATCTGATTTGACATTATAACTTGACACATTAGAAAACCTAAAACCTTCTACTTCTTCGAGGAACTTGGAGCTTTCCTGTGGGCAGCATTCAACAGCAAGAGGATCTACAACATGCAAGAGGATCTACAACAACATATCTTCTCTTTAGAATTAAACAACAAATTCATATGAATTTGAGGTTGTTTTCTTATGTAACATAAATCCTCACTTATCTTTAGGCCTTTGTATAACTTTTTTTTACAATTTAAACCCTAACTCATCTTAGTATTCCAAGGTTGTCGTTCATCACGACCTAAATCTTCAGATCTTTGAGGCTATTTGTGTGATTATTTCACGCAAGTGTAAGCCCTAATTAATAAAATTGACAAGATGAAATATTTAAATATTTCTCTCTAAAACTGAAGCCAAATCATAGGGTAGCTTAGGAAGTCACTGAGATTCTCATCCTGATCTATGACATCCCCTAGTCTCTCGTCCTTTGGATTCTATAAAATGCTCCAAATTTGAGCCCTTTCCCTTTCACACCTCTTTGTTTGACCTTGTTGAAAATTCTTATCCTTTTGACCTTTTTGAAGATAATATGCGCTAACTTTTATCGAGAGTTTTCTTAGGTGACTTCCTTTATCTAATATGTATTTAACTATAGGGGCTTGCCCTTATATAAAAATTTTCTGAACCCAGTTTAATATAAACCCTATTTGATTCTTCAAATTAAATAGGGGAACCTTTCAGCTTATAAATAAAAATGGTTTTCACAGACCAAATAAATGTCATATATTTCTTAGTTTATTTGATCGAGCCTCACCCTCAAGTCTTGTGTTTATCTTTTAGGATAGATACATGGCTTGAGGTATAGTGCTCTTTCATTTAAACTATGAAAGATATGAGATCAGTTTGATTTCATATTTTTCTGAAGTTATATTTATATGTAAATTAAATGTCTTTCCAAAGTGGGTGACCAAATTTTGATTTCAGCGGCCGACAGCTTCCAACGAGCAACTCCTTAACCAAAATAGTGCCAACCAGTGCCCATACAGGCTAATATTTAGGAAAGTTTGTCATTTACTAGTTGAACTTGAGCATAAAGCATATTGAGCTATTAAAGAGTTTAATTACAATTTAAAGGAAGCTGGTAAAAAAAGACTATTTCAATTAAATGAGCTTTAAGAGATAAGGAATGAATCTTATGAAAGTGATAAGATTTACAAAGAAAAAATTAAGATGTGTCATGATCGGAGTATTCTTACTAAGAATTTTGAGCCAGGGCAACAATTTTTTCTTTATAATGTAATGTTAAGATTATTTTCAAGCAAACTTAAGTCCAGGTGGATAGGCCTATTTATTGTGATGAAAGTTTATCCCTATGGAGTTGTGGATATCAAAGATCCTAAAAGTGATAAAATATTCAAAGTGAATGGTCATAGGCTGAAAACCTACCATTTAGGTGACCAACTTAAATTGAATGTTCTTATGCCATTGGGTTAACCAGAGTAAGCATTGGTTATGTCAAGCAAACAACTTTAAACTAAATGCTCTATGGGAGACAACCCATAGTTATCTTTGTGTTTATTTTGAATGTTATGTTGTTGTGTTTAATTTAGAAAATTTTAATAGTATTTTGGATATGAAATGATTTAGTGATTATTCTAAGACCTTAAAAGATGACTTAGACAAGTTAAAATGAGTATTTGGACGTTAAGTTGACCTGTGCTAAATTGAGCACTGACTCTTAAGCGCTAATATCCAGTGCTTAAGTGCGGCAATTAAACACATGTCCGAATTTTAGTTTTTAGAAGTTTTAACTATGATTTGGTTAGCTTTAACGCGGGATAGCTATTTTAAGACGTGCTTAGGAGTTATAGGGAGGTTTAGGGCCTATAAATAGAAGGGTTATGTCAAGTTTAAACCACAACTCAATTTTAACCCTATATTTTAAGTGAGATGAGAGAGTTTTGAATGATGTCATCTTGGAAAAGTGATTTGAAGAAAAAGGAGGAAGTAATGAGAAAGAAGTTTGTTAGTCAGAGTGCGCAAGAGTTATACAATGGTTTCCTCACCATTAGTATCAAAGGAATAAAAAAAAACACAAAAATTGAGGTTAACGTGGCTTCAATTGAAGCAAAAGTGATGGAAGTTAACGTTCATCTAGATCATATGGGATGACAACTTAAGATGCAGTTTGGCCATACTAATTTTATAGAAAAAATGAACAAGGTTATGTATCTAAAGAAAAAATGGATTGAAGAAGATTCAACTAGGATTATTAACCACAGTTCATTTTATCAGATTTACATTCCAAATGCTGAAGGAGAGACTAATGATAGGCCAGAATTCATTCCACCAAATGGAGAGTGGAAGTAAGTTTTTTGTTTACTATTTGTGTGTTTAGTGCGTTTTTAATGTTAAGATTGTTTGGTGTTTTTATTAAGAATTTTCTCATCCAAGACTATTTGGACTGAGACTCAATGTATTGAAAATATTTGTAATTGTTCATGAATGAATATAAGTGTTTGTTTGTGTGAAATTTTTTGTTATTTTGGATTGGATCAAATTAGTTAAGATTGGTGAATCTTGAGAAAGAGGAGAGTTAAAAGGGAAGAAAATAGTTATTAAAGAGTTATGAGAACTTGTAAGGTTGGTTAACTTAGGCTAGAAGTGCATTTTACTTAAAACAAAAAGATCAAAATTTGTGCGCTGGCACCTAAGCATCAAGACCCTGCACTTAAGCACTGCCTAAACTGAGAGACGGAAGCCTAAGCACCAAATCATTTGCGCTTACAAGCTGGTTCACGTAAACTGGATCACGAACGATTTAAAGTGACAAATCTGTACAAAAATCTCCATTTCTTTCGCTTGATGTCGGTCCCTACCTCTTGAGTTTGCAATTTTGAGATTAGGGCATCCTTTAATTTGAAGATTTCTAGGTGGTATGAAGTAAAATTTGTTAAATTTGATCTTCTTGAGGTAAGAGCTTCACTTCGATGTAATATTTTTTTTATTTTCACCATGTGATTTGAGCACATTATGGATCAACTTAAAAATCACTGTTCATGGTGAAAATTTAAAAAAATTCTAGGTAAAATACATAGATTTGTTAATTTAAGCTTTTATGAGTTGAGTTTAATGATTTAGAGTTGAATTTGGAGTTTATTGTGAATTATATATATTTTTTTAGAAATGGCATCAAGGACAAAGAGGAGCAAGGGAAAGGCCCAATTTGATTCAAGCAAGTTTGCTGGTGCGAGAGCCCGGGATCAATGCAATGATGCACTACAATTGAGAAAGTTGATCCCTAAGAATTATTTCAAGAGTCCAGGACGAGTTGTAGAGGATTTGATCGTTTGCCGCTAATGGAAGTGAATTTATTGTTTTTCTGTTCCAGCAGTTGTTTCTATTGTTCTAGAGTTTTATGTAAGTCTCCCCGAGGCTTAAGAAGGAGTCATGGTTAGAGGAAAGACAGTAGCTGTCTCACCTGAGGTAATAAATCAGTTTTATCATTTTCTCCTGAGCATATTATGTTTTTATTCAAACTATAGTCTAACTGAGGAGGAGTTAGAGAAGATTATTTCATCGTCGACTGGAGGAAAGGGATTATAGAAAGTTATTAATAAAAAAAGAGTCAACTTCCCCACTTCAAAGTTAGATGCCCCATTAAAGGCACGACACTACTTCATTTATGCTCGTCTGCCAATCATCTTAGTGAAGTGACCCGTGATCAAGCAACTTTGAACTATTATATTTAGTAGTTCAAGCCCATCGACATTGGAGCTTTGATTCATTGTGTTATTACCAGTTTTTTCGTCGCTGCTACTACAAAAGGTTTGGGATTCACATCCTTGATTTTCTCATTATGCTAGCACGCTGGAGTTAGATTTGATAGCTGGGAGGAGATATTACAGCCACTGAAGACTATTATTAGTGTGAATGTGAAGTCTTATTCACATCATTCAATTTTTCGTTGGAGAGGTGGAATTTCTAGTTGTTCAGCTGCTTCGACATCTTAAGCTTCCACTTCACGTGCTTCTACATCACAAGGTTAGACTTCTGGATCTGATTCTCTGCCACAACTATTGCAGAAGATTTTTGGACAACGTTACCTATGATGCTGATAAGGTTTTAAGTATAGAAAACTTTGAAGAGCATATGGTTGGATATATGAGGAGACAGAGTGATTATGAGGAAGACTATGGAAAACCTCATGAGAGGTAACCAAAGTGTAGTTTTCCTTCTATATCCAAGATATCCATCATATGAGCTAGCAAATACTTGACATAGTGATGAGAGTGATGCTGTGGAAGAAAATGATTAGACCGGTTCTATAATTTAGTTCAATTTTTTTTATGTATTTTTGTGAACTGTTTATAGTGCAGTTATACTATACTTTTGTTGTGTTTTGAGTTGTATTTGTTGAAATTGTTAGTTTCGCTTGTGTTTTATTTTGTTAAACACTGTTGTGATGTATTTATGTTTTTGTGAGTAGTTATTATATTTTTGTAGTAGTAATTGTGTTAATTATGTTGTTTATTGTATTTAGTTAGTCTGTGTTGAACTTAAATCTGAATCTTAGGAAGGTTTAAAATATTGCTAACTTTTACTTATAAACTGTATGTTTAAAATTTTCAATTTACTACCAGATATTTTCTTTATGTTGCAGTTGTGTGTGTTTGTGAGTGTGTTTATTTACTTTTATATTATCCTCCACTGCATAGAAGTCTAATGAATCTCTTTATGTTCAGTGAATTAAAATTTGATTAAAATTTAATTTTTACTCATGTTTTTAATTTTTTTGTACTTGTACATTTAGGATGTAAAAATTCCTGCTTGTATGTCATTTTTAGTTTTCATTTCTACCTATTTATATATGATGCTAAAATATTTATTTTATTACAAATTTAAGTTTAGGGGGGATGGAAATTTTCTAAAAACTTGAAATTTATTTGTTTTCAAATGTACTTCAAATAAATTTGATTTTGATTTGAAGAAAAATGATTATGTATATAAAGTTATATTAGGGAAGCAAAATTTTGAATATAAAAATGAGTAAGATAATTTAGTTAAAATTTATAGTGATGAAGAAAAACTTAACGTTAAAAATTTTTAGTGTGGAATATGACAAATATTATGTAACTATTTTTAGTAGGATAAATTGTATTTTTGAAAAATTTAGAAGAATTAAACTTTTATTTTAAAAACTTAAATTTCTTTTATTGAAAGTAATTTTGAAAAACTATTATTATGTTTTTAAGTAAGAGAAATATATCAACTCTTTGCTTGGGGAAAGGAAGAGTGGAATTCAAAATCATCAAAGGTCTATCCAGATATAGTAATCCTTGCCTGAAAATAATAATATTAATAATAAAAAAGTAAAAGAAAAAGAAAAAGAAAAAAAAAGAAAAGAAAAGAAAAGTTGAAAAAGGGAGGAGAAGCTTGAGGATTAGTGTCTAATCAAAAATTATTTCCACATATGAACTTTTTAAAGTTTAAGACTTGAGAAACTCTTAAACTTAAAGATATAATATAGTAAGTAAAATTATGCTTGTTAAAAATTTTTAAGTGGAGATGATAGAATGCCTAAACTCTATATTTAGAAAATCTACAATATTTCTGAACTAAATAGGAACTCATATTTTCAGACTTCTTTACATTAAAAATTTCTAAACTCTAAGTTGGTCTCATTTACTAACATTTTTTTCTAAATTGGACTGATATATTTCTGCATCAAAATTTTAGAAACTCCTAAAGGAACTCATATACATCATCTACTTAATTATTTTTTAAAAGATTGAAGTGTCACTTGAGGGCGAATAACATTTTAAGTATGGGGGTTTTTGATACACCTAAAATATAGTCTTTTGTACACATTTATATACCTATTTTTTAGATATTGTGCTTTAATGAAAGGTATTTGTGTATTTTTCTTTCAGGTAAAACCAAATTAATGAAAAATGATAAAAAGAGTGAAAAATGATCAAATTTGGAACAAAAATGAAGAAGGTGCAAAAATGAACTGAGGCTTCTAAGCGCCCAGGACTGGCGCTTACACACCAGCTAAACAGAAAAAGCCATGCCCAAGCGCTAAATACCTTGCACTTAAGCGCCATACGTAGTTATTTGAAGATTCATTAAATTTGGACGAATTTTTGAAGAGGTGTTTGAAGCAACCCTTAGTAAAAACGTGGGAAATAGTTTATGGGCACAAAAATTCATTCAATTGGCTTTTGAAATGAGGCAACTTTTGAAAGATTCATTAAAGAAAGGGACACTAAGGCACCTCTTAGATTTTTATTAATGAATACTTGGATCATCAAAGAAAGGGGGCCAACCAATCATCATCCATCCATCCAAAGTAATCGTCGTCAGCCACCTTTTCTTTTTATTTTGAGTTTTGGTTTGTTTTACCATTTTTCGGTGGCTGGGGTGGCTAGCTAGCCAAAGAAAGGTCACTTCTGAGTTCAGGAAGGCAGAGAGGTTGAGTGGTTAGCTCAATTTGGTTCCAAGTAAGCTTCAAGAGGGAAGACCAAGGAAGAAATGAGGTTTTGGCAACTTGATTTGGGTGGGTTTAACCCCTTGGTCCAATAGCTAGGTTTGGTCCTAATGTGATTAGGGTTGATGTGTTGATCCCAAGAGGTTCTAGGTGAGTTTTGGTGGCTGGTTTGGGCTTGGAGCAAGGGTTTAAATGTTTCATGGAAGGAGCAAAATCCAAGTGAAGGAGGAAGAGGGAAGAGTCACCTCCACTTGCCAAATTTGGTAAGTTTGACCTCATGATGTCCGTGGAAGGCTCCATGATGCATGTCATGCCATTTAGGAGGCCATGGAAATATTTTATTCAAAAGGAAATAAAAAATTTATTGATTTTAAATTTAAAAAGTCAGCATGCCCAATTTGGATAAAATTTCTTGTACATGTATGGTATACTTGGTATGATGCCATGATGAGATGATTTTCATTGGCATGGGACGATGAAGAAGGAAGTTTATCATGCAAGTTGAATTTGCCTTTTAAAATTAATGCTATGGGCTTTTTGAAATGCATATGGGTATGGGCTTTTAAAGCATATATGATGGATTTGATTTTGAAATTAACCATGAACTAATAAAATTGGATTTGGATTTCATCCCAATTAGTTCTAGAAATGATGAAATTTAGTGTGGATTCAAAATTGGAGAAATTTGAAATGAATTTGGTGGAAATTAGGAGTGATTTGGGAATTTTGGCCAACTTTGGTAGATTTGGGGAATTTTGGTAGGAATTAAGAAAATTTGATAACTATAATAGGTTTTAGTGAAAATTTGAGTGAAATTAAGGCTTTTGGCAAACATTGGGCATTGGGGGCATTTTGGTAATTTTTTGAGGTGTAAGGGTATTTTGGTAATTTTGGGGAATTTAAGGTAAATTTGGGCAATTTGGATGATTTGGTGTGGTTGAACATGTTTTATGGTGGAAATTTAGGAATTATGGTAATATTGAGGATGTTAGGATTTCATGAGCATTTTGGGAATTTTGTAGAACTTTGAGAGTTGGAGGACAAGGAAGGATATTTAAGTGGAATTGGAGGTCAATGTATATACTAATCATGAAATCACCCTCCTTGTGCCATGACATCAATGGGAGAGCCCATTTTGGATCCTCCATGTGTTGGTGCTAGCCATTCTAGCCCAGAGTTAAGGGCTTGGGGGCCACCCGGATGAATTTCTAAAAGAGTTGGGGAATGGGTGAAGTGTAGGTGATTTTAGGGTTTGGGATAGGTTCATGTGTTTGTGTAAGCCTAACCAAGACCAAGCCATCCAGGGCTAACCCTAAGGCCTGTCAATCCTATGGGGACTCCCCTTGAGCTCTCCCATGTTGGTTTTGACCTTTTAAGTGTTAGAGGTCAAAACCATACATGTGGAACTCCAAGAAAAGTAATGAGACTGTTAAATTTTTTAATTGGTAGGCTTCCATCACTAAGCCTCTAGGATAGTCAACAAGAAAGTCCTATCGCTAGATCCTAGACTTTTAAGGAAGAAAGACTAGACCTCAACAAAAGTGAGGTCAACAGCCTCACGAAGGTTCTGGTTGGATAGTGGTGGTCCGGCTATGCGGGTAGCTAAAAAGTAGTGATCTATGAGTGGTGGAAGCAAGAATAACAAGGTCCAAAGATAGTGATGTTGATTATTAGGGAATGGTAGTCTAAGGATGGCAGTGACGCGACCAAAAAATCAGGTGATTTGATTTGATAGTGGGGGATATTAAAAGGAAAAAGTCTAATGCTAGAGGCAAATAAAAGATAGTTGTCCAACAATAGTGATGGTGATTGTTAGGCAATCAAGGTCTATGGAATGTTGCGACTTGAAAATGATGGTTTGATATTTATGTCAGCTGTGGCAGACCTAATGCAATAGTGGAGGCCAGGCAATATGGCCTGACTGCTATGGTTTCCAAAAAGTGATGATTCAACGATGGCGGCGACCTAATGTCCGTGCTTTAACATCATCAACAGTGGTTGCTAAGGAGCAGTGGTTATTTTTCTAGGCCAACCTAATGACGGTAGTCTAGCGATGGAGACAGTGGTGGTCTAACAACAATGGTCAGATGATGGCAACAAACATAAATTTGTTTGTCCAACATTGGTGGAGCTTATGAACCCTTAAGAACTTGGGGCTCTTATATGTTTCTCCTCTCAGTTTAAGTACCTCCTCTTGGAAAGAGTGGTGGCCAGTTTAGAGATTTTTTGAGTGGCATCCCCCTCAAATACTACATGAATCCAAACCACTTCATCAAATAGCCCAGAGTGATCTCATTGATTGGATGAGATTTTAGAGTATTGGAATTCCTTAATGATCTCAGAACAAATTGAATTTGAACTTGTTGGATTCATCTTATCGAGACCTTCAATTTTACTATAAAATTTTTAGAATTGGGGATTATTTGCTCCCTAAAGCTTATCTCATTTTTTTTTTATGTTTGAAGTGCATGATTTGGGCTCATCTAGAATCATATCAAGCTGCATCAGATTTAAGCTGGCTCATCTCATCAATAAAATTCATTTGCATTCGAGTATATTTAATAAAATAATTGGAGATCTCAATCCCAATATGCATTTATATTCGTTCATCATTATGATAATTTGAAAGAATTATCAATAGCTGCCAATTTATAGAATTTATGTTGGTGCCTTGCATTATAAACTTAAGGTTATATAACTCCAAGCATAAATGTATTTTGGAGTATAAAATTTTTTCAAAGCTTTTTTATCTCGTGCAGAAATAAAAGAAACGTACAAATAATAAAAATTACTACTATTCATACTTTTCACCAACTTAACCCATTTTTAAATGATCTCATAAATTAAATTCAAATATTTCATGCTATCTGTTATATATAGTATATATTAATCCTACTCGTCCAAAACATGTCTAAGATAATAAGACATATTCATATACCTACTCAATACAATTCAAAATTTTAAAAATAAATATATAAAGTAGTTAACAAAAAAATATTACAACAATCATTAATTATTCATTATAAAACTGAGCTCTGGTATACTACTGGTACAAACTTTAAAAATATATACAAGCTTTAAAACATTAAATCAAGCATAATATATTCTAAAGAGTTTGCTAAGAAATAAAAACAAAAAACAAAAACTAAAAATACGAAAAAAGTAGAAAAAGTAAAAATCTACAGTTACTATTACAATTTCAAGTTCACAACACATACTGAAAGTTCTACGACATCAGTTTCAAATGTAACCAAATAACATTCAATCAAAATAACATACAAACAAGCAACCGAAAAAATAAACTAAAACTCCTAAAAATAACAATCTTCTTTGCCTTCCTCATCATCATCATCATCATCATCATCTTCTTCTTCTTCTTCATGAATAGGAGAATGAGGAGTAAGGCTAGGGCAAGTTGGAAAGTCCACATTGGATTCACCCCTAAGATATCTAACCATAGCTACCTCAAAAGCTATATCATGTTGAACTCTCCTCTGCTTATACTCATCATTATAAGCATTTCTTGCTCCAATTTCTCCAATCTGATTTTGCATATTAACTATATCCATTTGTAGAATCATGAGCTCCTCCATAATTTTCTCAAGTGATGTAGAACGAGAAGTAGATTCCCCTGCAACTGATGTAGAGGGTCAATCACTACCTCCACTCTTGGCCTCAACAAATGATTCAACTGTTTTAAATGTATGCTTCCCAATAGGATTTTGTGACTGTATCTTTCCTCATTTCTATGGGACTCTACTCTTGATAGCTCACATAGAGTGAAAATCAGGGCAGGGCAACCCAAACCACTAGTTGTAGAGCTTTTAGTTATGCTTCTAGCATGATGAACTATGAGAGCACCATCATCTATTGTTTTCATGTTCTGAATGCAATAGTTTAATACAGCTCTATCCTTCATTACATCGGCGAGATGATTTGTTGGCAGTAATTTAACAGAGATGAAATGGTGTCATACCTTTGACTGAATAGTCAAGATGGAAGCGTAGAAGTTAACTTTCTTATTATTTTTAATTCTACATTCTCCTCTTCCATCAGTCAGATACAAAATCACTTCATCCAGTGATGAATCAATCATCACGAATGCAGCGTATTCATCATGAAACACATAGCTCATCCCATAAAAAACATTGATCCTTTCTACAATAAATTCAACTTACTTTCCTCTTACAAGGATATGATCATCAGTAGTGAAACTCAAGTTGGCATAAAACTCCCAAATCATTGGTATAGTTGCCACTGCAGTGAAGTAGCAAAACCTTTCCCAATTTCTAGCAATGATCAACCTCTCGATCTCGCCACCCGGGTTAGCAAATGTTCGTTCATGGATTAATCTTCTTGATTCTATTTGAGTGTTATAACTGTGTTGGGCCTTAAGATTGACAAATCTTTGTGCTTCCAAATCATCTGACGGCCTTCCTTTCTTTACTCATGGAGCCATTTGAATTTCTATTAAAATCCAAATATATTCCAAATAAATTACAAAATAAAAAATCTAACTCTCCAAGTAAGATTGTTTAGCAAGAAACTTTTCATCATGTTTTCTTCAAGCATTTTCATCAAAAATCATGAATTTCAGATTTTACATAATGTAGGAAAAATCCATGATGAAAATAAAAAAATTCCTAAGTTAAAGTGAAGCTCTTACCAAGAGAAGATGAAATCTAAGATTTTTTCCCTCCAAAATCTTCTCTATCGCGCTCAATGTGAGGCCCTAGCTCAAGGTTCAAAGGTAGAAGACCGATCCCGACTGTTTATATGCAACATTATAACAATTTATTTGATTATATTCTTTACTTATCTTTCCTTACTTTGCAACAGATATAGAAGAGCGTCACTATATCCGTCCTCAGCTTTTGAACTCACAAACTTGCACGGATCAATGTGAGTCTTTCCCTTGCTCTTCTTCATTCTTGGGGCCATTCTACAAATTTCACAAAATTCCACAATAACCTCAAAAATTAACTCTAATCTACTAAACTCTACTCTTACAAGCATAAACTACACTTTCTAGGAAATTTCTATAGATTTTTCTTCACTTTTCACCCTGAATAGTGATTTTCAGGTTTTTCCAAATGTACTCAAAACACATGGTGAAAATCCAAATTTTTTACATAGAAGTGAAGCTCTTACCTTAAGAAAGCCAAATCTAGCAAATTTGGCTCAAATCCACCAAGAAATCGCAATAAAAAGGTTTTCCCTAATTTAAAAAAGTCAAACTCGAGACGAAGAAGACGACTGTAGGAGTAAAAATGGTGATTTTTGGGATTATTTTCACCTTTAACCATTCGTGAACCAATTTTCATGAATTGGTGCTTAAGCGCGGATAAGTGGTGCTTAGGCACCTCCCTTTTGGGTTACATCGCGCTTAAGCACGAGAATGTGGCGCTTAGGCGTATGATTTTTCATATTTTTGAACTTAAGTAAAATGCACTATTAGCCAAGTATACCACCCTTAAATGGTCTTACAAAACTTAAATGTCTATTTTATTCTCCTTTAACTCTTCTCTCTCTCAAAATTCTCCAATATAACTAATTCGATTCAAGGCTAAAATAATACAAATTTTCACACAAACAAACACATATATTCATTTACGAACTATTACAAACGACATTCAACTCATGATTCTCATTCCAAGAGTCTCAGATGAGAAAAGTTTCCTAAATACAAATACTAAACAAACATACTCAATTAAACACATAAAAGACAAACAATAAAAATAAGTTTTAAGATTAACACTTAAAAATAATGACTCCTAACAAACAAAATCTAACACTAAACGTAATTCCATTCTTCATTTGTTGGAACAAATTCTTATCTTTGATTAGTCTCTCATTGAGTATTTAGAATATAGAGTTGATAAAATGGATGGTGGTGACAAGCTCTGATACAATCTTCTTCAATCCATTTCTGCTTAAGACACTGCACCTTATCTGCTTATTCTATATAACTAGTATAGCTAAATTGCATTTTCAATTGCCATCGAATGTACTCTAGATGTGCATTAACTTCATTTACCTTTGTCTCAAGTAAAGTCATGCTAGTCTCAATTTTGTTGATCTTTTCCGCTATTACTTCAATACTAACGACTAAGAAACTGCTATACATCTCTTGTGCACTTTGACTAATGAATTTATTCCTCATGGCCTCTTCCTTTTTCTTTAAATCCATCTCCCATGAAGACATTTTTCTCCATCTCTCATGAAGACATTTTCTCAAAATCTCCCTTTTTTCTTAGACTTTGAGGGCTAAAAATGATTCTGAGGTGAAATTCCAACACAAAACCCTTCTATTTATAGGCTTAAATCCTCTTTTTAACTTCTATACACGTCCTAAAACTGCCATGACACGTTTAAGTTAAGTAATTGGCGATTAAAGCTTCTAGAAGTTAATTTCAGACATGGTTTTTAATATCCATGCTTAAGCGCCGAATATTGGCGCTTAAGCACTAGTGCTCAATTTTGCACCAGTCAACTTAATGTCTAAATTCTCATTCTAGCATATCTAGATCACGAAATATAAAGTCTTAAAATCAATACTAACACATAATAGTCTCAAAAATACTACCCTAAATTTTCTTATTCACACACAAACAACAATCAAAGTAAAAAAAAAAATATTGATAACTATGGGTTGCCTCCCACAAAGCGTTTGGTTTTCCATTGTCAGCCCGACGTAACCAGTGCTTATTCTGGTTGAACCAACATCATTCAATCGTTAAATTGTGGGGGAACTCAAGATATATCACCCTTAGGACTGTTGGACCTTAGGGTTGACCCTGGGTGTTGGTCTAGGGCTTAAGGAACATACTTGCACTCAGAATCACTCACAACCCTAAATTTAAACTTCTAGGCTTTGGTCCCTTGATACTTTTGGGAGACTCATGTAGGTGTTCCCCTAAACCCATTAGCCCTAGGCTAGGGTTTGGCTAAGAGCACTACATAAAGGACCCAAAATGGGATTTACATTGGTTCATGGCTTATTGATGGTGGTTGGCACTCCAACTCTATCGAGATACCCAACCTAGCCTTTTGCCCCTAAACTCCCCCAATTTACCTATATACCTCTGGGACCCCAAATTTTGCCAAAATTCTCAAATTTACCCAAAATACCCAAATTAGTTCAAAAATTATTTCAAACACCTTGAAAACGCCCAAACTACCCAAAATCACCAAAATTTTCCAAATTACCAAAATACCCCTCCTTAGCCCAAAATCTCAAAAAATCCCAAAAATTCCTAAAACCCCAAATATTAGCTTGTATGGGAAATTCCTATGGGAGTTCTGTATGCAGTCCTATAAAACCACAAAGCATAGTCAAGTTTGACTAAACAATCCATTTTGTTTGGATTTACAGATTTTTCCAATATTATTTTAATTTCACAATTGAATTATTCAGCCAAACCACTTACCAGAGGATGATAAGCAGTGGCAAATCTATGGTTAATATGAAATTTCTTTAAAAATTTCTCCATTATTGCATTTATGAAATTACTTCCCCCGTCAGTTATGATCACTCTCGGCATCCCAAATCTATAAAATATATTTGTTCTTAAAAACTTTGCATCACTTTGAGCATCACATCGAGGTAAAGCAACAGCTTCTATCCATTTGGATACATAGTCTATTGCTAACAATATATATACATTTTTGAAAGATTGTATAAATGGTCCCATGAAATCTAATCCCCAAACATCAAATATCTCAATTTCTAATACATAATTGAGGGGCATCTCATTCCTCCTAGAAATATTGCATACTTGTTGACATTGATCACAATTTTTTATATAAGCATTAACATCTCTAAAGATTGTAGGCCAATAAAATCCAGACTATAAAATTTTTTATGTTGTTTTATCAACACCAAAATATCCCAAAAAATTAGAATTATGACATTTTTGGATAATTTCATAAGTTTCTTCTAAAGGCATACATCTTCAAATAATAAGATCTTTTTCTTATTTATATAAAAATGGGTCATCCCAAGAATAAGTCTTAGCTTCAGATAAAAATTTCTTCTTTTGGTTGTATGTCATTCCATAGGGTATAATATTACAAACAATGAATTTCACAAGCTTTGCATACCATGGAACACGCTACTCAGTAACATTGAACAATTTTTCATCTGAAAAATGTTCATTAACCTCTATTTCAAAATAGAGTGATTTTTCTATTTCAAGTTTGGATAGATGATCAACAATTTGATTCTCAGCTCCCTTCCTATCTACTATTTCAAAATCAAATTCTTGCAAAAGAAGAATAAACCATATCAGTCTAAGTTTTGCATCCTTCTTTCTCATTAAAAATTTCATAGCAGAATGATCTGTATGCACAATACATTTAGTTCCAATCACGTATGATCTAATTTTATCAAAATCATGTACTACACTTAATAACTCTTTCTCAATTATTGTATAATTAATTTGAGCTTCATTAAGAGTTCTACCAGAATAGCAGATAATTTTGATAATCTTATCATGCATTTGTCCCTAAAACAGCTCCAATAGCATAATCACTAACATCACAAATTAATTCAAAAGGTTTTTTCCTAATCTGGTGAAACAATAATTGGTGTAGTGACTAATTTCTCCTTTAATAATTCAAATGCTTTTAGGCACTCTTCATCAAAATTAAAAATGACATCTTTTTTAAGTAAATGGCGTAAAGGCTTAGCAATATTTGAAAAGTCTTTAATATATAGCTTGTAGAATCCAAAATGTCCTGAAAAATTCCTAATATCCTTTACACTTATTGGGTAAGGTAAATTAACGATCACTTGAACTTTTGTAGGGTCTACTTCCATCCATTTTCTAAAATTTGATGTCCCAGAACTATTCCTCCTGCTACCACAAATTAGCATTTTTCACAATTAAGGACTATTTTTTTTTTTCACAGAATTTAAGAAACTATGATAAATGTTATAAAAATTAGTTAAATGAAGTTCCAAACACTAGAAAAATCATTCATAAAAACTTCAATCCCTTTTTCAATTAAATCACAAAAAGTAGCCATCATGCATCTTTGAAATGTAGTAGGTGCATTACATAAACCAAAGGGCATTCTTCTAAAAGCAAATGTATTATAAAGATTGGTAAAATTTGTTATATCTTGATCCTCAAGAGTAATTTGTATTTGGTGATAACCAGTATATCCATCAAGAAAATAAATGTATTTATGCCCAGCTAGTCTATCCAGCATCATATCTAGAAAGGGTAGTGAGAAATGATCTTTTCTTGTGGTAAGATTTAATTTTTTATAATCAATGCATATTCACCATCTTGTAAATTGTCTTGTTGGTATTAACTCATTATGTTCATTCAAAGTCACATTCACTCCTCCTTTCTTAGGAACGCAGTGAATTTGACTTACTAATGCACTGTCTGAAATGGGGTAGATAATTCCAGCATCTAACCACTTTAAAATTTCTTTCTTAACAAATTCTTTCGTAACAGGATTCAAGCTCTTTTAAGGATCAGCCATAAGTTTGTAGCTCTCTTCCATATGAATTCTATGCATTCAAATTGAAGGATTGATTCCTTCTATATTAGCAATTGTCCATCTAAAGGCTTTATTATAACTCTTTAAAATTTTCATCAAGCTCTCTTCTTCTTCTGTAGTCAAATTTAAGGAAATTATAATAGGTAATGTAGAGGAATCACCTAAAATGAATACTTCAAATATTTAGGAAGTAACTTCAACACAAGGTCGGAAGGTTTTCAATAAATGGACAAAAAGATGTGTCTTTCTCTGTTGAGTCTAAAACTTCAAAATTTTATCGAACATAGTTTGAATCTTTCTTATATAAAACTTCATATTTATCCAATTCCTCTTCTTGATCATGTTACAACTTTTTAATCTTAGATTTCTCTTCATAATTTGTTTTGAAATGGCATTCACTTAAATACCTTATCACATCCATTCTATAACATTCATCATCTTTACCTTTTGCAAGGTACTTCATTAATTTGGAAATATTATATGTAATTGTTTGATCATTGTCGTGCATAGTTAATTCTCCTTTCTATATATCTATCATTGCTCTTCCAATGTCTAGGAGAGGTCTCCCTAAAATGATGGGTATCTCTTTATCTTCCTCCACGTCTAGCACAATGAAAACAACAGGAAAGATAATTTGATCCACTTTCACTAGGACATCTTCTATAACTCCTTTAGGGTAAGTTATTGATCTATCTGCTAACTGCAGAGTTACATTACTAGGGGTTATTTCTCTTAATCCTAATCTTTTAAATATTGATAATGACATAAGGTTGATGCTTGCTTCTAAATCACATAAAGCTTTCCCATAAAATATGTTTCCAATTACACATGGAATCGTAAAGCTACCAGGATCCTTAAGCTTTTCAGGAAGCTTTTTCTGAAATATAGTATTGTACTCCTCACTAAGTGAAACAGTCTCATTATCTTCAAACTTTATTTTTCTGTTAAGAATATCCTTCATAAACTTCACATAGCTTGGCATTTGTTCTAAAGCCTCAGCAAATGGAATATTAATTGTAAGCTTCGTAAGAATTTCTAAAAATTTTGAAAATTGCTTATCCAACCTTTGTTGTCAAAGCATTTGAGGAAATGGTGGTGATGGTCTTTCTAAATCAACTTTAGGTGGATAAATAGGTCTTTCTAAACCTTTAAGAGTGTCATCTTTTGGTTCTTCAATCTCATCTCTCTGTACTTCAGTCTCTTTTTGAACTCTACCTTCCTATTCTCCTCCGCTTCTAAGTTGAACGGCTTTTACTTGCTTTTTATTCTAATCTTTTGGATTTACTTTTGTATTACTAGGAAGTGTTCCTTGTGATCTATTACTTAATGAATTTGCTATTTGTCCAAGTTAATTCTCAATATTTCTAGTTGTAGTTCCTTAACTTTGTATCTGATTTCCCATTTGTAACACCACTTCTTATGTAGATAACTTCTTTGCCTTAAATTGTGAATTATTATTAAAACCTGGAGGATAAGTAGGTTTATAAATACTATTCCCTTTGGTTATTCCAGTTTCCTAGTGGGTTACTTGATTGTTCCCCCATTGCTGATTATTACCACCCGTAGTATTATTCCAATTAAAAATGGGATGATTTTTCCAACATGGGCTATAATAATTTGAATATGGGTTATTCTACTTATATTTATGGAATTCAAAGTTTTTAATGATGCTTGAGAATCTAACATTTTGCCTGATGAATTCTCTTCAATCATAGGTAATGGTTGAGAAAATTTCATTTCAAATTGGTCTAACCTCCTTAAAGTTGCAATAACTTGATTTGTTAACATGGCAAAAGCATTTGTTTCATAAATGTTGGCTACGTTCTTAAGATTTACCCTTTCAGAAGGCCATTAAAAATTATTGGTAGTCATCTCTTCTATTAAAGCAGAAACATCATTAAATGGTTTTGACATCAATGAACCACACAGCGACATCGATAATAGATCTAAGAGATCCAACTAATCTATTCTAAAATGTTTGAATTATTAACCAATCTGGTATAGCATGGTGTGGACACTTTTTAAGAGCTCTTTGAATCGCTCCCATGCTTCATAAATAGATTCCCCTTCAAATTGACTAAAAGATGTAATATCATTTCTAAGCTTTGCAGTCTTTGATGGTGAAAAATATTTAGCAAGGCATTTCTATTCTAAATCGCTCCAAGTTCTGATAGATCCAAGTGATAACAAATGTAACCATATCTTATCCTTACCCCTCAGTGAAAAAGGAAAAAATCTAAGTCTTAAAGAATCATCTGATACACCATCATATTTAAATATAGCACACAATTCCAGAAAATTGGCAAGACGTAAATTTGGATCTGTAGTTGGTGCTCCCCAAAACTAATTATTTTATACCATTTGGATAATAATAGGTTTAAGCTCAAATTAATTAGCCACTACTAGGGGTTTTTGAATACAACAATGAAGTTCATCCACTATAGGGTTTGTATAATCTCTTAAAGGTCTAAACTCTTCAACATTTTGATTATTTTGATCTGCCATTTTTTAAAATTTTCAGTAATTTTTGATTTTTAATTTTTCCTAACAGTTCTTTCTAATTCAAAATCGTAAGGCACAAGTCCTGTGAAACCTGAACTACGCATACATTACTATAAAACACATAAAATAAAATAAAGTAAAAATAAAATAAAAACACACAAACAAGAACTTTGTATAAAAACGACACTACAATATTCCTAAAATAAATATTAAAATTTAAATAAGACTTACTAAAAATTTTGTAATCCAAAAACTTCTTTTTGAATTTTTTTTTTTGCAAATTTCTAAGATTTTTCCTCTTTCTTTCCCGGGCAATGACACCCAAAACCTTGATCCCGACTTTTCTATATATAGATGTAAAATGCGATGTATATGATTATATTTATAATATTTCAATATGAAATAATACACAAGTATACGTGTCGTTATCAAGAAATATAGAACTTTCTGATTAAGTCCCCAATATCGAACCCACAGGAAAGATTAGTTTTAGATAACTAAGTACTTAGCAATATATATTCTTACTCAAACTTACGTTGTTATAATAGAAATAAAAGTTTAATTTTTTTTCTAATTTTTGATAATTGAAAATAAATTAAGTAACTAATTAACTTAACTAAAATACTTTCAAGATGAAGGCAATATAAGTAAAATATTTTTTTCCTTATCATAAATCAGTGATTAACATAGAAATTCAATTGTGGAATTATGTTAAATGTGTTGTGCCAAATATGAAAATAATATTCTTTACCCTTAATAGAGATGTTATAAAGAACATTGGCTAATCTATAGTTTGAATAGTCTTGAAGACCGGCTAGGCAGGGAAGATACTAGCTCTCACTCTAGAGTTCCCTCTTCTCTCTCCACATTGGGGCTAACATCTCATATAAAAACCTAAAACTATAAATAAAATTGGGGGTTTTAGTCTGTCACTCTAAATTCCTCTAGTTCTACACCCTTGAAAATATATTTTCCTATTTATTTGCACTCAACCCCATGAAGTACATTCTCATTCATGAAATTAATATGTGATTCCAACCATTTGTTGATTAAGACAATATAATCTCAGATCTTACGTGTTCTCACAACAGATTTTAACATCTTAAAATGGCCAAATTAAGAAGTAAATAAAGTGCAAGGTCTTGAATCATCACAACTTCTTCCAACATTGAAATCTAATACTTCACACAAATTTCTTTTTACATTTAATCTCTTATCATTTTAAGGAAAAAGATAAAGAAAATTACTCAGAATTCATGGAGAAAACATAACCACACATGAGTTCAAATGTAGAAATCATGCACACAAATAAGAAATCTAAATAAAAAATCAAGGTAGTCACAAAGATAAACACTTATCTCAAATTCTCTCCACCAAATGTCTTGAAGTTCTTTTGAATTCTCTTCCTTCTCTCACAATACAAACTAACACTCAAAATAAAATTAAATAATGTAAAGGTGGTCGGCGGCGACGGCGGTGATGATAAATTTTAGTGGTTAGTTGTTGGCTCCTTTTTTGGAAAATCTAAGTCTTTATTATAAAAATCCAAGGGGTGTCTTCGTGTCTCTTCAAAAGGTATGTTCATTCAATGAATCTTCTAAAAGTTGCCTCCTCATAATCCAATTGAACAAATTTTCATGTCCCTGGGCTATTTCCCAAATTTTTATCAAGGGTTGCTTCAAACACCTCTTCAAAATTTTGCTCCAATTAATGTTTCTTCAAGTAATTAAGTTTGACGCTTGAGCGCAAGGTACTTGGCGCTTAGGCGCGGATGCTCTGGCGCTTAGGCGCCCTAGTTCATTTTTGCACCTCTCTTCATTTTTGCTCCAAATTTAACCCTTTTTCATTCCTTTTAGCTTTTTTCATCCATTTGTTATACCTACAATAAAAACACACAAATACCTTTCATTAAAGCTCAATATCTCAAAAATAGGTATAAAAATGTGTACAAAAACACTATATATTTTAGGTGTATCAATATTCCACATATTCCTTTTCAACTTCCCTTTCAAATGTCTTTTTTAAATATTCATGGCTTAGATATTCATTAATAAACATTTTGAAGCATTCAATCTCTTGCTCTTTTGCAGGTTATCTCATTAATTTTGCAATATTAAATGTAACATTTTGATCACTAACTCTCATAGTTAGTTCTCCCTTCTGCACATCTATCAAAGCTCTTCTAGTGGCAAGGAATGTTCTTCCTAAAATGATAGGAATGTTTTTATCTTCCTCCATATCTAATACAATAAACTCCACATGAAAGAAAAATTTATCAACTTTTACCAAAACATCTTCTATAACTCCTTTAGGATAGGTAATCGAACGATAAGCTTACTGAAGCGTTATAGTTGTAGGTGAAATGTCTCCTAAACTCAACCTTCTAACAATTGATAACGGCATAAGATTAATATTGGCTCCTAAATCATATAAATCTTTTCAAAAAAATCTTTCACCAATAACATAAAGAGTTGTAAAACTACCAGGATCTCTTTGTTTTTCAGAAATCTTTTTATGAATTATAGTGTCACACTCTTCGCTGAGTGCAACAATCAAATTATCTACAAACTTCTATTTCCTATCAAGTATATCCTTCATGGACTTTACATAGCTTGACATTTGTTCCAAAGCTTCAACAAAGGGAATGTTTATCATTAATTTCCTCAATATTTCTATAAATTTTGAAAATAGGTTATCCCTATTTTTCAGCTTCAATCTTTGAGGAAATGGAGGTGTTGGTCTTTCTACAGTGATTTTCATTGGTTTAATAGGATAATCTGACTCAAAATGAAAATCTTCACTAGATTTTTCATTTTGCACCTCATCTTTTTCAACTTCAACTTCCACTTATTTTTAACTATGTTTTTTAATTCTTTTCCACTTCTTAGTTGAATAACCTTAATTTGTGTTTTGTTCTGATCTTTATGATTTACTTCAACATTACTAGCCAACGTTCTTGAAGGTATATTGCTAAGTGCACTAGCAATATATCCTAATTGATTTTCTTTTTTTCTAATTGGAGTTCCTTGACTTTGTAATTGACTTCCCATTTGCAATATCAATTCTTCCATTGATAAATTTTTCTCCTTACTCTGCAAATTATTAAAACCTAGGGGATAATAAGGTTTATAAGTTGGATTTCCTTAATTATTGGAGTTTCTCAATGGGTTCACAGTGTTGTTTCCCCATTGTAGATTTGCAACATTCGAGTTATTATTACTCCAACTAAAATTTGGATGATTCTTCCAACCAGTATTATAATATATGCCAGAAGAATTATTAGAATGATTATTATTACATTTAATGTATCATAAGAAGATTGAGATTCTATCATTTGTCCCAATGAGTTTTCCTCGAGCACAGGTGATGTTTGAGAATAATTCATTCCATATTGATCAATCTTCTTCGATATAACAGCTATTGGTGCAGCTAACAAAGATATTGCATCAGAATCATGAATATTGGCTACTCTTTTTAGATTTACCTTTTCAGAGGAACACTGAAAATTATTAGTAGTCATCTCTTCAATTAAGGAATATGCTTCATCAAATGGTTTTGACATTAATGATCCACCAGCAGCAGAGTCAATTATCAATCTAAGAGATCCAACCAATCCATTATAAAAAGTTTGAATTATTAACCAATCTGGCAACGCATTGTATGGACATTTTCTAAGGAGATCTTTAAATCTTTCCTAGGCCTCATAAATTGATTCCACTTCAAACTCACAAAAAGATATAATATCATTTGTAATCTTAAAAGTTTTTTAAGGTGGGAAATATTGAGATAAAATTTTTTGTGATAAATCTCCCAAAGTTCTGATAGATTGAGGTGCTAACGAGTTTAAGCATATCTTAGCTTTATCCCTTTAGTGAAAAAGTAAAAAGTCTAAATCTAACGACATCATTTGACACTCCATCATATTTAAAAGTATCACACAATTCTAAAAAACTAGCAAGGTGTAAATTAGGATCTTCAGTTGGTGTTCCCCCAAAATGATTGTTTTATATCATTTAGATAATAGCAAGTTTAAGTTCAAATGAATTGGCAACTTCAATAGGGTTTTGTATACTCAAATGAATTTCATCTGTTGTAGGATTACCATAATCTCTTAAAGGTCTCTGATGATGTTTATTTTCATTTCTAGCATTATGTAAATTGCAAACCATTTTGTTAATATGGTTTATCTCTTTTTGTAGTTTTTAAATTTTTTTCTAATAGTTCTTTCTAACTCAGAATCGTAAAATACCAAATACTCACATCTTACACTACGCATAAACAAACACAACAAGTAATTTAAAAAAAGCAAACACGATTAAATAAGAAAATATTCAAACTAAACTACAAATAATTTTTTTGGTTTAAGAAAATACTATAAATTATAAAATAACTTACTATTCTTTTTTGTTACTTCCCCGGCAACGACTCCAAAAAACTTGATGCGGGTGTATTTAGTATGTTAATTTTGTAAATATTTTTCAATATTATGAAATATACACGGCAGATACACTAGCAAATATGCAAATTAATCCCAACAAAAATAACCTCAGTGAAAATAGTTTTATCTTTTATAAAATCTCTTAACTGCCAAATCCCTTATATAAATAACACAAGTATACGTATCGCTCAAGTAATAATGGGCTCCAATGGAGTCCTAGATATCGATCCCATAGGGAAGTTGAAAATGCCTATAAGTAAATTCTTAAGAATATATTGTATACTACAATTTTTAAAGCTACAAAAAGTAAAGTGCAAAATTTGAATATTAAATACTAGTGTAAATGCTAATTAAAATCCAGTTGAAAGACAAAATTAACTAAACAAAATTCTAAACTTTCAAAAGTAAACTTACGAAAACTAACAATGTTTTTGTAACGAAAAGTTCAAATTTAAGAAAGCATCTTTCCCCTTTACAATGAGAACATGGATTGTGAATAAATTAAAATCATTTGAAAATATATATATATAAATTATTTTGTGTCAAATAGAAGCAATCCTATTCTTTAACCTCTTTCGAGTGCATTAAAAATATTGACTAATCTAGAGTTTGGTCCATAATTTCATGGTTAGGCTGGGAGGATACCGGCAACCACTCCAGAGTTCCCACTACTCCCTCACCTGAGGGCTAACAATCTCGCATCAGTTTCCCATCAACTTGACCAAATTGGGTATTTTAATGTGTTACTTTAACATCTCCAATTCTGCAACCAACAAAGTATGTTTTCCTAATTTATTTGTACCAAACTCTATGGATGACATACTCTTCCATGAAATTAAATATGATTCTCTCAATCTTATAGAAATCATAGCCCTTTCAGAAAATATGTTTCTCAAAACTTTTTAACAATTCAATTGGCCAGATCAAAAATTAAATGAAGATTGAAGTTTAATCAACACAAATTATTGACATTTAAAACCATATAGAACAAAATAAATTCTTCACAAAACCATATCTCAAAGTAGGGAGAAGGATAAAGAATACTACTCAGAATTCATGAGAAGGATACGATAAAATACAGATTTCATATTTAAAACTAAATTTACAAAATAAAAGAAATAAAGGACAACTTATCTCACAATCATTCCCAAGCAAATCCCTAGAATTTTTCTTCAAGTCTTTCTCTCTTTACAAGAAATTTCAATTCTCTCTTAGAAGTATAATGAAGAAGATGTCTCTCACCTTCCCTCTCATGTTACAATCATTGAAGAAAATCTCTAAGCCCTTGACTCTACTTTTTGCCCTCCTTTACACGCCACTATCCAAAACTATTTTTTTTTTGCCTTAGACTTCCCTCCTTTTTATAAAAGGTTGCCTCTCTCAAAAAAAAAAATCAAAATTCTATCCAAAAGTCAACTCTATTAAATTCAAAAGACATGT
Source organism: Phalaenopsis hybrid cultivar (assembly GCA_002079205.1). Taxonomy (NCBI): domain Eukaryota; kingdom Viridiplantae; phylum Streptophyta; class Magnoliopsida; order Asparagales; family Orchidaceae; genus Phalaenopsis; species Phalaenopsis hybrid cultivar. Next base: position 132,493 of record JXCR01146577.1, on the reverse strand, counting down.
CCATTGATCCAAGAGACATATCCCTTCATAAAAAAAAACCTTTCAAAGTGTCTAGATACATTGAATCACTCTAAGGGGAGTTTAGAACAAGTGTCCCTTTAAAAATTCACGCAAAATTCGTCTCGAACCACCTTAATTTGCAAAAAATCATCTCTAGCGCATCTTGCGCCAGCTCTCTATCAAATGTCGCATCTGACACATCTTGCGCCAGTTTGCTGAAGACTGCACTGTTCTGGGTTTTGGCATATTTGGTGTCAATCTGACGCATCTTGCGCCAGTTCTCTATATGTTGGCACATCTTGCTCCAGAATCCCAAAATTTATTGTTTTGGCTCCAAATTTTGTCCTTTTGCTACTTTTGCTTCAAATACCTAAAATTGATATACCTGTAATAAAAATATGAAAATATCCTTTTTTAAAGTGCAATATCACCAAAAATAAGCATAAAATGTATACTTAAAACTACATATTATTTTGGTGTATCACTAGGACATGGATCGATGGTGTGTCAAGAGATTTGTCCTAGGCATGATCAATCCTAGGGTTGGTGTGACCATGTTGAGAACTTTCCTTGTGTTATCACCCCTAGGCTAGGAGTGGCCACGTCAAGGAACATTCAAACATGGTCACACCCAAGTCAAAAATAAGGTTAGGCTGCTTTTTAGCCAATTTTGCTATGTCAGACCAAAGGGTGATGTCCGTGCAATTCCTATGTGACCAAAAATGAGGTCAACATGTAGGAATGTTGAATGAAACATAAATCAACCATTATTTATGGTTTATCTTGGATATAAAATATAAAATTAAGTAGTTTATCAATATTAAACCATGGACTGATCTCAACCCATTCCTTTTCCATAATAAAGCAATTATTCATATTATATTGAATTTGCAGTTCCATTACATTTAATAAAGGAAATTGATTACTTGTTCAACTTCCTTACAAAATCAATTGGCTACCAAAATAACTTAAGCACTTAAATGGGTTTTGTTCCATGAATTGTTCATCAAGTTTAACATTTGTAAATTTGAAGTGATAAGGTAATGTTGGAGGAGCTTTTGATCACTTCTTAATTTACATTTATAAATAAGGATGCTCATCCCTGTCAAGAATATAATTATATGAATTATCTCAATTTACTTTATTCTTCTTTGACAATAATTATTGTGTGCATGTAAATTCATGGCAGTGGAGTGTTATATTAACTTTCTAGAGTTGAATGAAGATCCATCACACACACAAATAAAATAATAGCTCATAGAGGGAATAATATGAGTTTTTATGTGGAAAGCTATAGAGGGTAAGAAGCTATAGGGCATAGTCTAGCTGAAATGATTCCACTTTAGTAAAATTGGTTATAAGAATTTACCCACCCTTAAATATTTTAATGTAATATTACACAAGTGGGGATTATCTAATGATTTATTTATAGAAATGGCAAAATACCTTAGGGAAGTGGTGGCCACCCGACTGCTATGAAAAAAAAATCGATGGTAAAGATCATGTGCTTGAGAATATAATGTTGGCATCTTCATAAGTGGAAGCTGGACAGTAGCGATGGTGGTGGTCAAGCAACAAAGGAAAAATTGTGGCGACATCTACACAGTGAAGGTCTAATGATGATGGCGGTGGTGGTGAGTGATCCAGCTTAAAATTACATATTTCTAATGCATATTTTAGTATTGTTATATGCATAGATTTAGTGATAATGCACTTTAAAAGAAGGAATTTTGCATGTTTTTAGTTTCAGGTACTTGGAATGGACATTTGATGAAAATAAGGGAAAAATGAGCAAAAGTGATGCAACATGGTATGGAGCCATAGCACCGTCCCCTGGCGATATAGTGTCATAGAAGGGGGCAATATGCACTATAGCACTAAAACTGGCGCTATAATGCAAATAACTACTCTTCTAGAAGATTCATTGAATTTGGTCAAATTTTGAATGGGTGTTTGAAACAACCCTTGGTTATTTTCAGATATTTATTAATATGGACAAAAAATGGACAACATAGAGGACTTTTTGGTAGCATTTGAAGTCCCACCTTAGTGTTTAAGTGTATGTTTTAGTGTGTTTTGTGTTGTAAAAATAGCAGTTTGGAGATTTCTTCTAGGAGCATAATTTGAGTTGGGGAGAAGAAATAATGTGCTTTATATTTGTGTTTGAGTTTTTGTTTCTAAGACTTGAAATTCAATACAAATTTGATGTTTTTATTTTATTCTCCATGAATTCTGAGTAGTTCTCTTCCTTTCTCCTTGCTCTTGGGAATTAATCTTTTGGGATGAGAATGATTTAAGGATTTTTATTTACTTTTAAAATTTGTGATGACATTTTCCCCGATTCTTTGACTTTAAAAATTGGTCACTTGTGAGGTTCAAATTTGTTGAGAAATATAAAGATTCAGGAGGGCTATGATTTAACCCAACTAGAGAGTGTCACACTTCATTCTGGGCAGTGTTGTTGTGACCACTTAAGGGGGAGTGCAAATAGATAGGGAGATAAGTTTTGATGGGCGTAGAATTGATGTTTCTAGGGTGACAAACTAGATTCTTTTTCAAATTCGGTTTAGAGTTTGGATCGTAAGTGTCCCTAAGAGGTTCTATAGAGAGGGCACAGTGGGTAATCTGGAGGTGAGAGGCTAAAATCTAGTCATCACTACTACACAAACTGGTGAAAAACTCTAAATTAGCCAATGTTCTTTACTAACACCGGGAGAGGGTAAGAATAGGAATGCTCCTATTTGTCATTATACATCATCATATTTTTTTCATTCAAATCTTACATAGATTAATATCTTATTACAAGGGGAAAGATCTTTACATATTATTCAAACTCGTCATAATTACTTTTATTAAGCTCTTAGATATAGCTGTTTTTATCTGCTTTAATTTAGTCTTAATTATTGTTATTGTTTAATTTTTATTTAAATCTACAATTTAGATAGAGTTTGCCTTTGAGTTTAGCAAGTCATTTTAAATAGTTCAACTATCCTCGTGGGATCAATATTGGGGTTTTAAAGAAAAATCCTATATTACTTGAAACGATATGTATAGTTGTGTAGTACCTTTGGTGTGAAGTATTATTACTTACTTTTCATATCATTACATTTATTCACACCAGCTGTTAAATATAAAATGGGTTAAGTTTTTGGCAATATTTTGGAGATTAAAAAAAAAGTAAATGCGGGTCGGGTTTGTGAGTCATTTGTATTCTAGTCGTAGCGGTACCCGATAGCATTGGTGGAGTAATGGAAATGATTAACCAGTGGTAGCCCATTGTTGACAACAGTGGAAGTCGAGCAATAAAGGTCTAGTAACAACAACATCTAAGTGGTTGTGTCCAGTGACAGTGATGGTGGTGGCCAAGCAACGATGTACTGATGATGGTGGCAGCCCAATGGTGGAGGTCGGTAAAGATAATGGTGGATGGGTAATAGTGTTGTGGTGGTAACGAGGGACATATATCAATGATCTGATAATCAAATTGGTGGTAGTCTGGTATGGGTAGCCAACAAAAATGGCTATCAAAAGTTATTGCCTAATAATAATGATGGAAGTGGTAGGAAAAATGTGATCCAACGGTGGCAACAGTCAGATGATGGTGCTAGTAATCAATCAACACTGGTCTGGTGGAGTCAACTATAGTGGTTCGACATTGGAGGCAACTTGCCGATGGTAGTGGTTGGACAGTGGTGGTCCGGCGGTGTAGGTAGCTAGAAGATAGTGGTTTGTGAGTGGCAACAGCTAGAAGACCATGGTCTAGAGATAATGATGTTGATTTTTAGGCAATAGTGGTCTAAGGATGGCGGCGACTTGACCAAAAAATTGGGTGATTTGATTCGACAACGGAGGATAATAAAAGGCAAAGGTCTAATGCTAGAGGCAACTAAAAGAAAGTTTTCCAGGAATAGTGGTGGTGATTGTTAAGCAATCGTGGCCTAGGGATTGTTGTGACTTGAATACGATGGTTTGCTAGTTGTGTCAATTGTGGTAGGGCAAGTGTGACGATAGTGGCCAGGCATAACTGCCTGACTACCACGGTTTCTAGAAAGTGGTGATCTGGTGATGGCAGCAACCTAATGTATGTGCTTTAACATCATAACAATGGTGGCCAAGCAGTGGTGGTTAGTTTGCCAGGACAACCTAATGACAGTAGTCTAGCGTTGTTGACAGTGGTGGTCTGACAAAAATGGTCAGATGATGGCAGCAACATAAAGGCGGATGTCCAACATTGGTGGAGCTTATGAACCCTCAAGAGCTTGGGGCTCATTCAAGTTTCTCCTCTCAGTTTAAGTCCCTCTTCTTAAATAGAGTGGTGGTCAATTTGTAGATTTTTTGAGTGGCATCCTTCTGAAATATTATATGAATCCACACCAATTCATCATACCCAAAGTGATCCCATTGATTGGATAAGATTTTAGAGCACTTAAATACCTTAATGAGCTAAGAAAAAAATGAATTTGGACTCGTTGGATTCATTTTGTCCAGACCTTCAATTTTATTGCAAACTTGTTAGAATAGGAGAACATTTGCTCCCCAAAATTTATCTCAAAGTTTCTTTTATGTTTAGAGTGCATGACTGGACTCATATCAAGCTATATTGGATTTAAGCTGCCTCATCTCATCAAGACAATTCATTTGCATTCGAGTATATTTAATAAAATATTTGGAGCTCTCCGTCCCAATATCCATTTATATTTGTTCATCATTATGAAAATTTGTAAGGATTATCAATAGTTACCAATTTATAGAATTTATGTTGGTGCCTTGCATTATAAACTCAAGGCTATATAACTCCATCCATAAATATATTTTAGCGTATATAATTTTTTCAAAGCTTGTTAATCTTGTGCATAAATAAAACAAACGTACAAATAATAAAAATTACTACTATGCATACCTTTCACCAACATAACATATTTTTAAAAGACCTCATAAATTAAATTCAAATACTCCATGCTATCTTTTATATATAATTTTATATTAACTAAGATAATAAGACAAATTCATATACCTACTAATTACAATTCAAAATTTTAAAAATAAATATATAAAATAGTTAACGAAAAAACATCACAACAATCATTAATTATTCATTCCAAACAACTTCTAATTAATTTTAAAATCCCACAAAAAAGCTTAATCCATATAAAATTAAATCAATTACATCAACTATGAAAAACAATTGTGCTAATTTTATCACTTTATGAGTAAATCAACATTAAATAAACATTATATTATTCATTATGTCAGAATTGAATTAAGAATAATGTACTATCCAAAAGCCACAAATCCCAGTTACCGCATGCATTTGTGAATCCCAAAGTCTGTAAAATCAGACACTAATCCGATTCTCTTTATCAGCGCATGACTGGCTACCTTCCTTCACCAGCCTCTTGGCCCACCTCCCCTTCCCATCTCTGCAGCATCTCTCCCCTCTCTCCTTTCCCAGATCCCTTCTCAAATCTCAAAACCATCATCAAAATTCAAACTTTATCACATGTCCATGGACTCAGCCACCAGTGAAAGCTTCCAGTCCTCTAACGCCGGGGGCGCCGTCCCCGGCGACTTCGAAGACTTCGATTCCCGTCCCCCTCCCGACCCAATTTCCTGNCCTTTCCCAGATCCCTTCTCAAATCTCAAAACCATCATCAAAATTCAAACTTTATCACATGTCCATGGACTCGGCCACCAGCGAAAGCTTCCAGTCCTCCAACGCCGGCGGCGCCGTCCCCGGCGACTTCGAAGACTTCGATTCCCGTCCCCCTCCCGACTCAATTTCCTCCTTCCTCAACCTCCCACCACCCCAACCTCCTCCGATCCCCCAAACATCTCGCTTAATCTTCGACCCCTTCCCCTCTTACCCCTCCAATTCCTTCCTCGCAGACCTTGACGCCACCAACTGGCCTCCGCCGCCGCCGCCACCCCTTCACCATCCCTCTTCCACACCCAACCCCGCGTCATCTTCCGCTGCAGCTCCTCGAACTTCTAAAAAACGCTCGCGTGCCTCCCGCCGAGCTCCGACCACCGTCCTCACCACCGATACCTCTAATTTCCGCGCCATGGTTCAAGAGTTCACCGGCATCCCTGCCCCTCCTTTTGCCACGTCATCCCTCTTCTCCCGGCCTCGTCTCGACCTCTTTAACCACTCCTCATCCTNCGCCGCCGCCACCCCTTCACCATCCCTCTTCCACACCCAACCCCGCGTCATCTTCCGCTGCAGCTCCTCGAAGTTCTAAAAAACGCTCGCGTGCCTCCCGCCGCGCTCCGACCACCGTCCTCACGACTGATACTTCTAATTTCCGTGCCATGGTTCAAGAGTTCACCGGCATCCCTGCCCCTCCTTTTGCCACATCATCCCTCTTCTCCCGGCCTCGTCTCGACCTCTTTAACCACTCTTCATCCTCCTCCTCAACCCCAAGTTTCCTTCTTCGGCCTTTTGCGCAGAAGCGGCAGGCAACTGGAGTTTCTGGTTCCATCGCTGGCATTTCATCAAACACCTTGGCTTCAACTAGCACCATCCAAAACCAAAATTTCTTTTTGAGCAGTCCAACTTCTTCGCTCAACTTGCAATCATTGCTCCAAGAACAGCAGCGAGCGATGGCTCTATGTCAGTGGCCGCCGGGAGGGTATGCCGGTGGAGAACTCGGGAGTGTTATCGCCGGCACGTCTGCGGACGCTGATTCGATGAGGATTGGAAGCTGCAAAGCGGATCACGCGGGGTCTTCTCGTTCGGAAAAGCAGGCGGTGGGCGAGGGGTTCTCGGCGGCACCGGCTCCGCCGCATGCAGCGGCAAGGGGAGAAAGTGGAATGGATGCTTGGCAGATCTCTTCTGATTAGGGTGAACAAATTGAGAAGGAGAAAAGAAGCGGATCACTAGCTTGAATTAATGCCTTGGTAGTATATGAGAAGGTACAACACTGTCTGCATAAATTTACTTTCATATAAGCATTTCAGTGTAGATAATTGGAGCTAGTATTTGTGCATTTGCTGACGAGTTATAATACGCTTAAGAGTAAGGATTATATGAGATTTTTGTGGAAAGATTTGGCCTTTTTGGAAGATTTAGATTGGAACATGGGAATAGAAGGTACAGCTGCTCCTTTTTTATTTTTGTGTTTTTTTGTATAGATATTAATTTGAGCACGTACATATGTGCATTAACCCTAAATACTGCTTTATGGGGTTTCCCATAGCATGCAAGTCCATTATATTTATGTATTGTATAGGTGGAAATATTCGGCTACTGATGATGATGTAAATTGTTTTGAATTTAGATGTTTAAAAGCCTGTGCTTTTTTACTTCTGCTTTTTGCCAGAGTGAAAGTTAGAGTAAGTGGCATTTCATTAATTACAAAAAAAGGTACAGAATGTAGGTATTTTCATTCAGCAGAATGAAAAATTGTAGACAAATTATTCCCCGTTTACCAGTCAACATTCTCTTAATTAAAATCGCTTATATATATATATATATATATATATATATATATATATATATATATATATAGTATGGCATATGTTCTAGCAGCACCAAAAAAAACACAAGCTGAAGCTCCTTGTGCAAATTTTTGTGGAAGAGCTAGAGAAATGAATATGAGTTACAAATACAATGTTTTTATATAATAATACTCTTGCATTTCTTATGTTAAGTCGAAATTATGTAATTTGTATTTCTTGGTTGAGTTTCTCTCTCTTTTGACCAATAATCTGTCTTGCACTCAAAGCACATTTTCTTTCAGGCTTTCCTTGTGCAATTTCTTCTCTTAAAGGGCATCAAATTCCTTTATTTTTTAACAAAACACATTGAAACTTGAAATAATATTGAACTTTGATATGTAACTTTAATTTCTCAAACTGAACTTATCTTATAAGTTGATCGCCTGATAAATTTGATACTACATCTAGCGTTTACCTCTCATTGATACATGTTTCATTGTGATTTCATCATAAGAAGAAAGCTTAAATAATTTCTTCATTACATCTTAATAAGATCGAACAATTTATTTTCAATCAATATCATTTTGAAAAAGTATTTAAAGCATGCATTTGATTAAATATTTTCCGGTTAAAAATTTTTAGAATAATGTTTATTATAAACGTTTTTGCATTAATCTTTTGCTGAATAATTCTATCAAAGATATCTTGTTCAAATATTTTGGAGGAAATANTGAGTTTCTCTCTCTTTTGACCAATAATCTGTGTTGCACTCCAAGTACATTTTCTTTCAGGCTTTCCTTGTGTAATTTCTTGTCTTAAAGGGCATCAAATTCCTATATTTTTTAACAAAACACAATGAAACTTAAAATAATATTGAACTTTGATATGTAACTTTAATTTCTCAGACTGAACTTATCTTATAAGCTGATCGCCTGATAAATTTGATACTGAGTCTAGCGTTTCCCTCTCATTGATAGATGTTTCATTGTGATTTCATCATAAGAAGAAAGCTTAAAGAATTTCTTCATTACATCTTAATAAGATCGAACAATTTATTTTCAATCAATATCATTTTAAAAATGTATTTAAAGCATGCATTTGATTAAATATTTTCCGGTTAAAAATTTTTAGAATAATGTTTATTCTAAACGTTTCTGCATTAATCTTTTGCTGAATAATTCTATCAAAGATATCTTGTTCAAATATTATGGAGGAAATATATGTTGGAGTGTGAATTGTATTGTGTGTCTAGATATATNATGTTTTTATATAATAATACTCTTGCATTTCTTATGTTAAGTCGAAATTATGTAATTTGTATTTCTTGGTTGTGCTTCTCTCTCTTTTGATCAATAATCTGTGTTGCACTCCAAGTACATTTTCTTTCAGGTTTTCCTTGTGTAATTTCTCATCTTAAAGGGCATCAAATTCCTTTATTGTTTAACAAAACACATTGAAACTTGAAATGATATTGAACTTTGATTTGTAACTTTAATTTCTCAAACTGAACTTATCTTATAAGTTGATCGCCTGATAAATTTGATACTAAATCTAACGTTTCCCTCTCATTGATATCATATTTTAAGATAACTAATTTAATTAGGATAAAAATGTCATTTCATGAAGTCAAAATTTATAAGATACATCTTAATAACATCGAACAATTTATTTTCAATCAATATCATTTTAAAAAAGAGTTTAAAGCATGCATTTGATTAAATATTTTCCGGTTAAAAATTAGAATTATGTTTATTCTAAACGTTTTTCTGAATAATTCTATCAAAGATATCCTGTTCAAATATTATGGAGGAAATATAGGTTGGAGTTTGAATTGTATCGTGTCTATATATATATATATGTATGTATGTATGTATATATATATATATGTATGTATGTACGTATATATATATATATATGTATGTATGTATCTATGCATGAGTGGATATGCCAACCAAGAGAATGAAAAATTAAGGTATGTTTAAGCTTTCTGATGCTGTTTATATAATATTTTAATGCATTACTTTTAGATGTAATAAAATTGTTAATCTGTGTTTTAATTTTCTACCTATTTGAACTAACTATAATTTAATTAAAACAGTAATAAAATTAATAATACGTACTACTGACAAACTTCATGAACCTAATATTTATCCTGATCTTATAGTGATGAACACTTAATACATGTGTGGAGGCTTTTTGTGCTTATAGCCCTTTCTTTTGTCCTACTTATAAAACTGAAAGGATTGTGTAAATAGTTAGTTAAGATTGACGAGTTACGATGCATGCTGCACGAACACAATGGACGATATACCATTTAAATTGGACACAAGTTAATAAGAAAATTAGCAGTAGTACCGGTATAGCACAGCTTTTTCCTAAGGTTGATTCTAATATGAAAATGTCCTTTCATTACATGTATTAAAAAGAATTAGAATATATAGTTCATTAAACGACAAATTAGAAGCCAACAAGCAGCATATTTGATAGATTTAAATATTTTGATTCAGAATTTTCAAAAATGCCGAAAAATATTTAAAAAATTTGAAATATGTTTGCACTGTCCCGTTATGTCCGAAATATATCTACTTCTGTAAATTTAAACATGCATTCGCCACGCCGCTCCAAGTACANTAATAACTGTTTTTTTTTTTTTTTTAGAATGCATTGCTATTTTATATTTTTATTTAAAATTGTAATGTATGTTTGGGATGATCATTGTTATTTTCTTCATAAAGTTAATATTTACTTTAGCTTATTTGAATTATCATACAAAAGAATGTGACTAATTTATATTGATAAAATTGTGTGATTGAAGTGGAACAGTGCTATAGAGGAATGTAATATTTTATTTTATCCTCTTCCATGGATAATGATATTTGACATCATAACACGAATGTAGAGAAAAGGTTGTGGTTGTGGCTTTCAAGTTTCGTTAGGTTTTTTGGGTCCGTTTGGGGCAGCTTGTGCGTTTCAGGATAAGCTGCTTATCCTGAAACGCGGCCAGCGGGCCGGCCTCAGGGGTCTACCTGCGGCCTGCGTTTAGTGTAAAAGCCCAAATGCAGTTTCAGATAAGCTGGTGAAACGGGCGAACCAAACGGTACGGCGACGTTTTGAAAAAGCCTCCCGCACTTATAAGCTGCCCCAAACGGACCCCAAGTATTTTATAATTTCGTATGTGTTATGCAAACTAGTCGAGTGATCATTCGTATCAAGTCAAATTTGCTCATTTATCCATAAATGGCCAAGATAATTTGCTTTCAAATATAGAGAGAAATGAATAGAGTGAGAAAGGAACTGAACTAGATTTTTATATTGAAGACGCTTCTAGCAAGTTGTCTGTATTCTCTAACTTTCCCTTATGAATCATCTTTGCCACCAAGTGCAATGAATTCCTCTCATTAAAAGGAATTTCAACATTATATGTAAAATAAGGAGTTGGCAGTGGGCCAACCCTCAAAATAATAATCATCAGTATCATTTCATCATCATCATCGAGTGGAATACAATTGTAGCACTTCAAATTACTCGTCCAAGTAGTGATATTTTGAACAACATTGTTTCATTTATTCAAATAAAATACATGTTTTTCTGATCAGAACATGTATATATAGTGTGAGTATTTGCATCCCCACAAAATCTACATTGCATTAGAATTAATAAAATATGAAATCGCAGTTGATTTATTGGAGAAGTGCAGGGCAACTCTACATCCAAGATATAATTGAACCTAGTTCAGAACTCATTAAGTGGTGGGTCTACCCTGTATGGAGGGCTATGACTGAGATCATTTTGATGTTACAAATGATGTTTAACATTATTTACTAAGATTGATGAGTCATGATTTCATGCCTAATTTTTGGGTTGATGCATCTCAAAAGCACCTGACTCCTATGTTGAAGTCCACACAGAGAATGGGTATCTTTGCAGTAAAAAACTCAAAGCACAAGTTTTGATTTCAAATGGAGTGAAATTTTACTTTAGGATAACACTATTTTAGTTGAAATATTTTGGCCAACCCTTACTCCTATTAATGTATTGGTCAAGTCAAAATTAAGTCTGAATTGTGCTATCTTTGATACTTCATTAAAAAAAACACTTGATCAAGTATGATTCTTGATATATATCAAAATTGGATGACATCCAAAGTCAAACTTGGGACTGCCCAAATTTTAATCATTATTGTTAAACTAAACAGCTCAACAAAACATCATATTTCTTAAAAATATGTTTATTTTAATTTTGTGGTGAGGCAGCCACCAAGGCTTCTTTGAAATTAAGTATAAAATAAAAAATTGTCAGTAAAAATATATCGATGTAAATAATACAAGTTGATAAAAAAATAATTAGTACCCCAAATTCATTGAACAACATGTCATGAACCTCAAAATGAGCAAATTTTAAGAATAACAATGATAATCATATTCTTCCTAATTATACCACTAACTTTATGAACTACATGTCTTGGTGGATTGAATTTCCAAAATAAAATTAGTTACTACTACACATATCAAAAGAAATACATAAGTAAACTTATGTATCTCTATCCAGCTTAATACAAGTATGCGAAGTAATATCGTCAAGTAAGTCAATAGTTCATTGCTCATTTGGAGTTAATGGCTCACATGACATGGTGGTGGTGATGGTGATGGTGTTGTTTGCAGTGCTAATCGAGTACTAGTCGAGCTCAAAATAACATTATGGATAATATGTATAAATGAGAATTGTGCCAACAGAATGTAGAGAATGTTTGTCGTTGCCCCCACATTTATAATCCACATGTATAAAAGATCATATCAACAAAAAATGAAGAAAAAAGGGAGGGAAACTAATTTCTTTTAATTATTTTCTAAATATTTATATTATTAATTTTATCCAAACTTATAATTATCTCTCTGAAATAAAAAATTCTCAACTAATTATATGGAGCTATATTCAATCCATAAGAATATAAGGAAACAATAAAGTATTTCACACCATAAGCCACAATTACCAGAGGAAAGAGTTACATCATCATACATATGTGATTACATTCTTCTTCTCTCCAAGCACTACATGTTTTGTTTTACTTATGCTATCTTTCATAACTTGCACATTTATTCCAATAATTCCTTTCAAATACCATGAATTAACAACCATAATAGGCTCAACAAGGTTAAGCATAAATTGTAGCAAGTTATTCAAAACTTAGCCAAGCATTCATCACATACTTGAAAATAACAAAATATGCAAATACCTAAAATGTTAATCTATCTTTTAAATAATTAAAAAGAAAAACTTTTAACTCTTTTTAAATTTGCATGACACATATTGATAGTTTTGTTTAGAATGTTACTAAGGGTATTAGGTTCATTAAGTTGCCACAATAAGAAAATGCAACAATCATTAACAATATTCCAATATTTAAATTGGCTTCCTTGCATACATATTATTTCATTTTAATAGTCGTGTTAGCATAGTGGGTCTTCTTCATCATTGATAAGATGATCATCCTATTGTCTGTAAGCATCACAAAAATCTTATTATATGCATTACTCAAACTCTTGTATAATCATTCATTTCCTATTCATCGCATAAAAAATTGTTTGTCTGTTATCTTTTAATCATTTTGACAAACTTGTCTGCCTACCTTCATGCAAGGAAATCTTTAAATCTACCCAATTGTAAATCATTCATTTAGCCACACTCCATTATGCAAGCACTTCAGTTATTTAAATAATTTATTACTCACTACATATATTCATATGTAATAAAAACGTATTTCATTATTTACATTAGATAAATGTGATAATTTAAGCATATATTGGATCATATCTTACTTTTGACTTAAAATAAGATTTGCTTAAATTATAATCTTATCATGAATATTTCATTTTATATTTAAGTCATGTTGAATGTCTTACATAATAGTTTAATAGTAATAATGCAATCATTCAATGGTTTAAAAAAAAGGGGGATTTTCTTGCTTACTATGAGATATTCATGTGATTTCTTGAAAATGTTTATGTAAATGAATCTAAGTTTAACATAAATTAATGGTTATAAAACATACATCATTATAAAAATTGAAATATATGATAAATTAATTTAAAATTTCATGAGATGTTAACATGCCACAGATTTATAATATGAAAAACTTGGCAATGTAAAATACATCATCCTGTTGATGAAATAAGATGTTAGCTATATTAGGTTGTCAAAAGAAATTAACATGCATAATATACTTAAATTGAAACTTAAGATAGAAACTATAATTTGTTTAATATGAAAAGATTGTTTCTATCATAAAAAAGTATTTTTTTATCAACCATGTATAAAATATCATAATAGGTCAAATAAATTATTAATCATCACTTAATTATCTTGTAGGAATAATATTTAATGGACTTTAAGATAAGAAAAATATATCCTATTTTTGGAGAGCAAAATCCCATAAAAATTTGCTCTCACAAGTCTGATAAAATAGAACCTTATCCCTATTCTTCACATTCTTCTCTCTTAACCAACACTCAAACCCAAATCAATTTTCCTTATTCATTGGTTTGTCACCCATGCTAGCAAATTATCTCTTTCCTTTGTCTTCCTATCCATGTTCCATGTTATACTCTCCATTAGTTTAATTTTCAAGTAATAATTATATGCTAAATAAAATTATCAGTACTAATTTATGTAAAATAATTACTCAACTTTAAACCTCATTCACTACATTAATTATAATTAAACATTCATAATCATACTTAAAATTAAACCAAGTTTATAAATGAGTTTTAGCTTTAAAAAATTTGTGATGCCAAATTTAGCATTAGATTTACATCTGTTTTTCATCGTAAGAGATTAGAGATGAATTGTGCTCCAAATATTATTAACAAAAATTATTTGCGTCAACTTCAACATCATGGATTCATCGATGCAAAATTTTTGTATCAGTAAATTGCCAACTTAATATGTTTACTTAATAGACTCAAACAGTCAAGTGGAATTTTCGTCGATAAATAATTTGTGTCGAAATAATCTGATATAAATCCAATACTGATGCCTTAAAATTCTAATCCCATGTGCTCCAACCTCATTCATACTCTAATTGATCCATAGTCTTTGGCTCTGGTGATTGGCTTTCTCCAACAAGTGTCCACCTTCTCAAAGAGTTTTTACTAGGGAAATTTTCGCTTTTCCCTATCTCTTTCAATCTGTGAAGGGCCACTGCAAGCTTGGGTAAGCTTCTCCTCTCTTATTTAGACCTTCCTCTTCATTATCTTTCCAAATCTATATTTATTTTTGTGCAAAAAATGAAGTTTCAGTGTTACGTATGTAATACATAAAAATTGTGTGATTTTTATGTAAATATTGAAGTTTAGTTGTTCGCATGTCATATATAGGAATTGTGTGGTTTATATGAAAAACATTGTTGTATAGGTTTTAGATAAGTAATGCATAAGGAAAGAGTGGAATGTATGAAAAAATTGAAGTTTAGGTGTTGGATATGTAATACAAATTAATTGTCTTAAATATTTGTAAAAATTGAAGTTTATGGTTTAAATATGTAAAACATATAAATGATATGATTTGTATGCAAAATCTAAGTTTAGATGTTAGATTTGTAAAACATGAGAATTGTCTAGTTTCTATAAAAAAATCATAGATTGTGTGTTAGGAATCTAATACATAAGAAATGTGTGGAATGTATGTAAAAGTTGAACTTTGGTGTTTGATATGCAATACATATGACTTATGTGGAATGTATGTACAAATTGAAATTGTGTGTAGATATGTAATGCATAAGAATTCTCTGGTTTGTATGCAGGTGTATTACACAATCCAAATGGCATTCCCTTGAAAGAAAATGTTCCATAAGGACTAGTAAATGTTGTTTTCTCTTGATCCTCAGGAGCAATAGGTATTTGGCGGAATCCATAATATCTCTCCAAAAAGCAAAAATAACAAATCCCGACTAGTCTATCCAACATTTGATCTAGAAAAGGTTGAGAAAAATGATCTTTCATGATGACGATATTTAATTTTCTATAAGCAATACAAATTCGTCATCCATTGACTTATCTTGTAGGAATTATTTCATTCTTTTCGTTAGTGCCAACAATCACTTCTCATTTCTTAGGATCACAATGAATAGGACAAACTCATAAACTATTTGAAATTGGATAAATAATTCTAGCATCTAACCACTTTAAAATTTCTTTCTTAATAACCTCTTTTTTTATAGGATTTAATCTCCTTTGAGGATCAATTCTAGGATTATAATTATCTTATATTAAAATTTTGTGTATACAGATTGAAGGACTGATTCCTTTAATATCAACTAATGTCCATCCAAAGGCTTTCTTATAATTTTTTGATCTCCCTAATAATTTTTCTTCTTGTTCATAACTTAAATCTAAGGATATAATAACAAGTAATGTAGATGAGTTCCAAAAAATGCATACTTTAAATGAGTAGGTAGAACATTCATCTCAAGTTCTGGAGGTTTTTCAAATAGAAGGTATCAAAGGTTTACTATTTTAAGAAATATCTAAAATTTCAAATTCTTTTTGAACCTAATTTAACTCCTTAGTGTTTTTCTCTTTTGATTCATTTTCAAAATCTTTTTCAGTTTCTATTTCTTTTTGTATCAAAGCTACTTTATTTTTTTGATTTAATATAACTAGACATCTTTCTTGAAAATGATTAACAATCATATAGTCAATTATAAACATTCTATAACATTTATCATTTTTTTCCTTTATCAGGATGCTTCATTTATTTAAGCACATTAAAAGTTACTTCATGATCATTAACACTCCTGGTTAATTCTCCTTTTTGCACATCTTTCATTGCACGTCTAGTAGCTAGGAAAGGTCTCCCTAAAATAATAGGAATTTCTCTATCTTCTTCCATATCCAAAACAATGAAATCAATAGGGAAGATAAATTTAGCCACTTTAACCAAAACATCTTCTATAACCCCTTTAGGATAAGTGATAGATCGATCAGCTAACTATAGGGTTACAAAAGTGAGAGAAATATCTACTAAACCTAGTCTTCTAACTATAGATAATGGCATGAGATTAATGCTTCCTCCCAAATCATATAAAGCTTTTCCACAAAAGTTTTCTCCAATTGCATAAGGTGTAGTGAAACTGCCAAGATCTTTGATTTTTTTAGGAAGCTTTTTTTGAATTTTTGCACTGCCCTCTTCACTAAGTGCAACAATCTAATAATCTTCAAACTTCCTTTTTTATTTAAAATTTCTTTCATAAACTTTGCATAACTTGGCATTTGTTCTAGAGCTTCTACAAAAATTGTATTAATTTTAAGCTTTTTAAATATCTCAAAAAATCGTGAAAATTATAGATCAAGTATTTTTTTTCTAAGTCTTTGAGAAAAAGGAGGTGGTGGTCTTTCTCATCTCACAACATTAATTCCCAAGAGCAAGGAGAAAGAAAGGGAACTACTCAGAATACATGGAGAATAAAATCATAATACCAAATTTGTATTGAAATCCAAGTCTTAAAAACAAAAACTTAAACACAAATACAAAGTACCTCATGTTCTCTCCCCAACATTAATTCTGGAGTCTCCTTTAAGAATTCTCCAAACTCTTACTCTTACAACACAAAACACACTTAAACTCACACTAAACACAAAAGTTGGACTTTTTAAAGCCGTCAAATGCTGCCAAAATGTCCACTTTTTTCCAATTTTTGTCCATATTAATAGAACTCTGAAAATAACCATGGGTTGTTTCAAACACCCCTTCAAAATTTAGCCATGTTCAATGGATCTTCTAGAAGGGAAGTTATTGGCGTTATAGCGCCCCTTGCACCCGTCTGTGGTGCGATTGCACTAGGGGCGGCGCTATGGCGCCATATGAATTGCACCATTTTTGCTCAATTTTCCTTCATTTTCTCCAAATGTCCATTCTATGTACTTGAAAACAAAACATACAAAAGATATTCCTTTAAATTGTAATATCACTAAAAATATGCATAAAACAATTATAAAATATTTACTAAAAAATAGGTAATTTTAAGGTGGATCATTTAACTTCCTAGATATAGCTGTTATCTAAGAAGTTAGAATCAAAAGCACATCAATATCATGTACACTAATTTCCTTCTTCAGTTTTACTCTCTTAACAAGCCACTTAAATTTCTTAGTAACCAGCTCTTCAATTAGAGAATAGTCCTCTTCAAATGGATGTGTACATCACCAGTGGCAGCATCAATAATAAATCAAAGGAATCTTACCAAACCATTGTAAAAAGTCCGGACATTCAGCCAATTGGGCAGAGCATGATGTGGTCACTTCCTAAGAAGTTCCTTAAATCTCTCTTAAGTCACATCTATGGACTCACCTTCATATTAGCAAAATGAAGTAATATCATTACTTTATTTTTTTTCCCATTTTTAAAGGTGGGAAATACTTGGCTTGGTTTTTTGGGCTAGTTCACTCCATGTTTTAATAGATCCTGGTGCTAATGACTTCAACCACGTTTTGGCTTTATCTCTCAATAAAAAGGGAAAAGTCTAAGCCTAACAGCATCATTGTAAATGCCATTATAGTGAAATGTTGTGCAAAGTTTTACGAAATTTGCTAAATGTATATTTGGATCCTCATACGGGGTCCCTCAAATTAGTTGTTCTACACCATTTGGATGATAACATGCTTAAGTTCAAAAGTGTTGGTTTCTACAACATGAGTTTTAATACTTAAGTGAATTTCATCTGCCATAAAATTAACATAAGTCCTTAATGATCTTTGTGTGTTATGATGTTCAATAATTAAATCTTGAGTATCTATGTTAATGTGTTGAGTATTCACCATTTCTTCTTCAAGTTCGTCAATTTTTTTCTGTTTCTAATTTTCCTAACAGTTCTCTCTAGTTTTGAGTCATAAGGTTCAAGTCCTGTTGGTCTTGTACTACACATTCACAACTAAAGGTTCGATAGTAGGTCTTTTACACAAAAAATAATAAAACACACAAATAAATAATTTTAAAATTTTTCAAATATAAGTCATAATATTTCAACTAAAATTGTCATATATTCTTCACTGTCACTCCCTAGCAACCACGCAATTGCTTGACCCTTGAAAAATACTTTAGCGCTCAGTTGGCTTACACAAGTGCATAGTCAAAGTAGGATCAAACTTTTTTTGAGTCTGGAATGTTGATCTCGCAAAGAATGAGGTATCAAATTTAGGAAAAGGTTCTAGCCTACTTAATTCATCCTTAGTTTGGAATTTAATGTATTTAAGTTATTTTAACAGTTCCTACTACAATGTAAATAAGTTTATAGTTTACTCCTAGAAATTCTATTTTTTCTAGTTGAATTGGTGATAATCAAGTGATAAAGATACCCTCCTTACAATGATGGTAGTGGAGTGTAGAAAATGAGAAAATGTAAATGGAAATGTGACTAGAGATTAATAAGAGCAATTCTCCTCTTTACACTCTCCCGAGTGAATAAAGAAGTTTGGTTAAAGTGGCCTTAATTACTTAGGCCCCACTTTGAATCCATCAATGATTATTTCCCTAAAATTTGCATCTCACAATGGTTTACTTTTATTTCATACCCTATAGTTCAACGTGATCTTCCTAGTTGTCAATGTCATAGGTCTCCCAAGATATTTTGGGTCCACAACAAATTTTAACAAATCATTTCTCTAAAATGATAAGTAAATGAAATACAGAAGAAAAGTCATCACCTTAAAAAATTAAAGATAACTTAAAATAATTTTCACATTCTTACACATCACACTTTATTATCACAAGAAAAATGTAGAGGAGATTACTAAGAAAATATAGAGAGAACACCACAAAACTTCATTGAAAATAAGAGAATCCACATATCAAATTATTTATAGAAAATACAATACTTTAAACATAAGAATTCTTATCTCTCTACCTCAATACAACCTTGAGAAAGCTCCACCAAAGTTTTAACTGCTCTTCTGTAGACTCTTCTCACTTTAACACTCAAATCCTCACCGATTCCCTACTCTAGACTTTATCTCTCTACCCAGACGAAAGCCTTTTACCCTAAAGATAACTCTTCTAAGATCAATAGCACTTCCAAATCCTTTCGAATTTCAAAAGTCTTTTAGTCAACTTTTTAAATAGCCTCCAAAATACATTGTTCATATTGCCTCTGGTTTGCCTAGGGAGCTAGTGTTTAGGCGTCAATCCTTTTAGAATCATAATTTAGCCTGGGTTATTAAGCACCCAACTAGTCTGGCACGAAGACCCTGACCAACACATCTGGGGTGTTGGCGCCCATTAGCTTGCATTTAGGCACTAGCCTCTCGATTTGCATGAATTGGGGTTGGCGCCTAAGCATGCTAAAAGTCTGGCTCCAAGGCCTCAGCCCTATATGGCCTTTTTTCTATAATTTCCCTCATTTTTCACTCCACGACTCTTTGAATTTGCATGATGATACACCTAAAACATATAGTATTTTTATACACATTTTTATACATATTTTTGAGATGTTGCGCTTTAATAGAAGGTATTTGTGTGTTTTTTCTTCAGGTACAACTAAAAAGGTGAAAAATGGCAAAAGAAGTGAAAAGGGATCAAATATTGAGCAAAAATGCAAAAATAGTGCAAAAGTATTTTGGCGCTTAAGCGCCTTCGAAAGAGAGAAGGTTGTGCCTAAGCACCAGAGGCCCCGTGCTTAAGCGCCAATGACAATTACTTGATGGTTAATTCATTTTGACAAATTTTGAAGGGACATTTGAGGCACCTACTGGCTAAAGAGGGTGGTTATGATCATTAAAAATAAAAATATGTCTAGAAGACTTGAGAAAGGAGGCATCTCTTGGAGAAAACATTGAATTTGGGCACATTTCAAAGAGATATGAAGGCACCACTTGGAAAATTATAAAAGAAGAAAGTTGAGACTTTTAGAAGAGTTTCTGAAATAATTCTTGAAGAAGCTTTTGGAGAGGCAGTTTGCGCATCTTTGGGGAAATTTTCAGGCACAAAAATCTACCTTTATTTTTTCTTTTGTTTCTAGTTTTATTTTGAAAGTTAAGAGTGTTGTAAGAAGAGAAAAGATTCAAAAGAACTT
The DNA here is from genome assembly GCA_002079205.1 of Phalaenopsis hybrid cultivar. Classification (NCBI taxonomy): domain Eukaryota; kingdom Viridiplantae; phylum Streptophyta; class Magnoliopsida; order Asparagales; family Orchidaceae; genus Phalaenopsis; species Phalaenopsis hybrid cultivar. Next base: position 111,996 of record JXCR01146577.1, on the reverse strand, counting down.
CAAGAGTTTGGTGGAGAATTTGAGATAAGTTTTTATCTTTTTGTTACTACATTTGGTTTTAATTGAGACTTCTTATCAGTTTGATAATGATTTCTACTTTTGAACTAAAGTTTGCTTTTATTTTCTCCATAACTTCTGAGTAGTTTTCTTTATCCTTTTCCTTATAATGTTAAGTAATTAAATTATTGGATGGCAGCTGTGGAGAGTATTGATCTTTAATGTTGGAAGAAGTTGTGACGATTTAACTCCATGTACTTCATTTACCTTTTGATTTGGCCCATCAAAATGTTAAAATTTGTTGTGAGAACATGTAAGAACCGGGCTGGTATTGTCTTAGTCAACAATTAATGTTAAAATTTGCTTTGAGAACATGTAAGAACCGGGATGGTATTGTCTCAGTCAACAATTGGAAAGAATCACATGAGATTGTATAGTTGAGAATATAATTCATACGATTGAGTGCAAATAAATAGGAAAATAATCTATGAAGGGTGTAGATTTAGAGGACTTTAATGTGACACTTTAAAGCCCCCAAATTGGTTTATTTTTGTAGGTTTTGATACGAAATGATAGCCCCCAGATGGAGGGAATCGAGGGAACTCTAGAATGAGAGCTGATATCTTCCCTGCCTAGCGGGTCTTCAGAACTATTCAAACTTTAAATTAGCCAATGTTCTTTATAGCATCTCTAGTAAGGGTAAAGAATAATATTGCTCCTATTTGGCCCAACACAATTTTTCATACTTCCACAACAGAATTCCTATACTTGTTACTGATTCATGATAAGGAAAAAAATATTTCATATTTAGTTCTTCTTATCTTACAAAAACACAAGTTATCTTTAGAAGTTGTTATTGTTTTGTTAAAATATCAAAAATACCAAACAAAAATTGAACTTTAATTACTATAATAATATCTTTAATTTAAGTAATTGTCTTTTTAAAATAGAAGTTTGTTACTTAAGAGTGCATATTGTGAACAAGCCATGTGGGTTCGATATTTGGGGCATAATAAAAAAGACTTATATTACTTGATAACGATACGTATACTTGCGTATTATCTAATATATATATAAATTAAGAAAATAGAATTCTTATTTTTTTCAGGATCAAATTTTTGGTGTTGTTGCAAAGTAGGAAAGATAAGTGGATAATATAATTGCATACATTGTTATAATTTTGCGTAAGAATAGTCGGGATCACTCCACTCCTAATACATATTATACCTGCAACAAAAAACATAAAAATACCTTTCTTTAAAGTATAATTTTATCCATAAAGTTGTGCAGAACATTAGGAAATTCATGCAATATTTTCACAAATCAAGTTTACTAGGCAGATGAGAAACCCCCTAACTTTCTCATCAATTCTAAGAACATAATTAAGATCACCAAGAATGATCCAAGGAGAAGTTAAATTAGCAGCAATCTTACAAATAGAACTCAAAAAACTTTTCATAGCATAAGTAGTATTATCTGCATAAATAATAGTCATGTAAAAATTAATATAAGAAGAGACAGAAACAAAATCATGGATACATTGAAAATCAATATCAGCAACAACAAAATTCAAGCAGTCTTGATTCAATTTAATCTAAATCCACCCATTTTCAGCAAGATGAAAATATTTCACGCTTCCTTCATTAGAAAATATTTTGAAATATGATAAAAATAGAGGATTTAGATAATAAAGAAGTATTTAATTAAGTTTTCAAAAGTCACAAAAAATCAACATACAACCTTAAAATTTTTTTTGCATTCAACTGAACAGGTTTCACTATTAAACCCCCTCACATTCCAAGAAGCAAACTTAGGAAAAAAAGATAGAAAGGTTAAAAATATACAAAAAAAAGAAAATCATTTAGATCTACCCTTCTTACTTCTCATAGAAACATTCAAAGTGGAAGCAATACTGATAAATGCATTTCTAATAATATTTACAACATTAAAATTAGAAAAAATATTCACAGTCATACCATTGCCTTGAGAAATAGATTTTTTAACAAATGCAGAGCTAACATTAACAACATTATCCTAAAAAGAAATGTTTTTAGGATGAATAAGAGCATGTGAGACATCATTATTTCCTTCTGCAACATCAAGAACATTATTTTGAGAAGTCTCCTCCAAAATATTGCTACGAGGATTTAAAACAAAATCTAATAAAGAGTCTAAATCCATATAATCAGTATTAACAACTTTTGTTATGGTGCTATTAATATCAATAGTAGGCACATGATTAACAACTTGAGTAATAATAGGAATAATATGAACAAAAAAGAAATAGAAGACGTGTTAAGAACCTGGAAAATTATTAGGTCCTTGAGAAGACCTAATGAAATTAACATATCAACTTCAATTTCTAGGATTTCCTACATCATTCGGTCTTGACTGATCTCTTCCTCTGAAATTAAGATTAACAATAGTAGGTAAAGAAGAAGGCTTCAGTCAGTTAGAGGGATTGCGAGAAAACATAGAACAAACAACACGAAGGATTGGCTTGCATTCATAAACAACAGGGATAACGTGTCATTTATTTTTAAAAATAATAGTAATTGATTTTGGGAGAGGTTAGTCTACATTAATTTGAATATTCACCCTGACAAATGAAAGCCTCAAACATTTAGCGATCAAATAATCAACTCCAAAGGGAATAGTGATGTTATTAGCAAATTTGGAAATCCCATTTTCAATCCAACCAAACAACGAAGGTTTCTGAATTCAACCCAAATGAGAATTTTCTTAAAATCATTCCGAGCATATTCAACCAATCCACGATCCCAAGGTTTCAAACTAGCCTCAACCTCATCATTTGAGCAAGTGATCTTATCATCTGCACCTGTCATCACATTTCACCGTTGTACTTCCCCAAGCTCAAACATCATTCCTTGTTTTGTTGTCACTTCTTTCAAAATCATTTTTTTACTCTGTTGCGTAATGGGTACAGAATGAACTATTCTTTCACCTTTCAAATTTTTCAAAACTTTAATAAATTTTTGTAAAGTAATACTTTAACAAAACTTTTCTCAAAGTAAACTTAGAACATTTTTCCAAATAAAATAATTTTAGAACTTTGTAAAAAAACCATAATTTTACCAAATAAAACATTTTTGAAAATTTAAATGAAACTATTTAAAGTACTTAACAAAAACTTTCAAAAATTAAACTTAAATCCTTTTCTAAAAAACCCATTAAATTGTCTAAAAAGTTCAAAAATAAAATACACGTTAAATATTTTCAAAAGAATAAATAAATAAATATATTTTCTAACATAAATAAATTTTTCTATTGAACTTAAATAAAATATTTTCAGGAGAAAGCATAACATTTTCAAAATAAAACTTAACATTTTCAAAACCGAAACCTAAATAAAAGAGGTCTAAAACAAAACCCTTTTTTTAAAATTAATAACAAACCTAAGTAAAACAAAACCACACATACGCTTACCAAATTTATAAGTTTTCATTTAGAATTAAGTAAATTTTCATGTCATCTCCTTAACTAGCCAACCCATATAAAAATTATTTGTGTTTTTTGTTTAGAGACAAGTGATTTATAAGCTTAACTCTAAAACAAACAAATCTTGGGCAATTCCACACTTACATATTTCATATATTAAGCTCATTCACATACTTAATAGTATATTTGTATGTCAAAAATAATATTTTACGAAAGTTACATTTTCATATGTGTAGAAAGAAAACAACGAAAAAAATAAATAAATCATGTGCATGAAATTTAAGTATGAATAGTGCAAGTGTGTATGGCATAAATATCATTCCTATTTGGCATGTAAGCTTTAATATAAAGTTGTAAACCTAACACTAGAAGTCAAACCTAGGTTGAAATTTAATGGAAAATGCAAACTTAGGATATAATGCTAATTATTAAGACCTGAACCTAGAAGACCTTGATTTTCATATTGACCGACAAATTAGGAGCTAAAACAAACCAATAATTATATATCAACCCCTGAAAATCACTATTAAATCTACTAAATTTAAATCACTAGAACCACCATTAGATAGATCAACCATGAACCCTAGGTTAGCAAGCTTAGAAATAAAATTCAGAATCACAGATACTTTAGAATAGTCTAGTTTAGATGCCTAGATTAGATACTTATGCACCCCTAGCTAGTGCTAAAGACTAGGATCTATAAAATAAATAACCGCAACCCATGTTTACTAACAAAAGCACCTCAAACCACCTAATAGTAAGAAGGTTTGCTTTTGCCATCGCAATGGTAACAATGAAGAGCATTTACTATCCAGTTGTTTAGAAATATTAAGGATGCTAATGCACCCATAATGATGTAACGTAATGTCCATCTTAACTGGGAGTGGTATACCTAAAAATTAAGTTAGTCCACACATTTAGCTTTCTTATAGATTCAAGATTATTTTAGAGTTGGGGTTTCACTTACATATAGAAATCCTTCCAGCATTTTAGGATTCAAGATCTTTATGTCAACATTTCTAATCAACCTCATTTCAATCCAAATCATTTAGCTCAAATTAATCTTTTCAGCCTGAATTAACCCTTTCCAACTCAAATTAAACTTCTTAAATCCAAAACAAACTCTTTAAACTCAAAATAACCCAAAATTTAAATTTTCAAAGCAAAACCTTTAAAAAAAAAAAGCAAAATTGAGACATTCCAAGCTTCAAAACCTTAAAATGAGCTTTTTCAACAATGGTAATATCAAAATAAACTTTAAAACCATTTCAAAACCCTAAACATTTTTTACTCTAAAACCATTTCAAACTTCAAAACCCTTTGAAATTTTAAATTTTCAAAACTTCATAACTTAAAACTTCAACACTTTAAGAACTTTGATGCTTTATAGCTGTAAGAAATTTTAAAACATCAAAACTTGCAAAACTTTCAAAACTTTTAAAACTTCAAAAAAAAAAAAAAACTTTTCAAAACTTAAACTTTTATTTTTTCAAACCCTCAAATAATTTGAATTTTAAAACGTAAATTCTTCAAATAACCTTCAAACCAAACTTAAAACAGATTTTAAAATTAAACTCCAATGTACCTAAAAAAAATTCTGACAAATTTCAAACAACTTCAAACAAATTTCATATAATTTAAGAAAAACTTCAAAACCAATTGATAAAATTTAAAAACCTTCATATAAACTTTAACAAACAACCCTTAAACAACCTTAACAATCTTAAAAAAAACTTTTTTAACACTTTAATAAACTTTAGCAAAACATCATAAATTTACTTTAATAACCCTCAAATAAACTTTAACAACCGTCAAACAACATGCAAGCATTTAAACATAATTCAAAATAAACCTTATTTAACTCAAATCAATAAGCTTAAATCAAATCTAAACAACTCTTGTTTTTCAGCTCAAGGGAGTCAATCCAAATCAAACCCTATTCAAATCAAATTAATTACATTTCAAAACCTATTCAATCAATCAAACCCAATCAAAATCTTTCAAAAATAAATGAAATCTCTCAAATAAAAAATAACCATTTTTCAACAAATTTTTAATTCAAATCCCAAGGGTGTGCCTTCTTCTAAGGGTTATATACATTTATTAAATTCAATTACAGAAGCATTCTAAATAATTTAATCACTAGTGCTACTCAACTATGGCATTTGAGTGTTTCAATCTGGGTCTGACTTTTCTACATTTTTTTGTCTCTAAATATTTTGGATTTGCTCGATTACGAGCAAAGATATAGTTGTGGGTGAGTTTGATAGCTCATAAATTTATATATATTCAATGAACCTTATATCAAAAATTGTATACCTAATATAACATGATTTATTAAATTTTGATATACTAATGATTCAAAATTGAACCTTATAGATGCATAGTGTTAGACTAAAAAAAGTAGAGAAAAATTTGTACAAGTAATTCACAAAACCATCCAAGCAATTTGGAATTTAGCATGACGCTTAGATGCCAAGCCATGCACTATATACAAAGAGGGCACCTATTTGCTGGATCCAGTATAAGAGAAATATTGGTCAAGACCCAAACACTAAATCCAAGCACATAAATGCCAAAAAAGACTAAAGATCCTAATTGCTTAGTGCTAGGTGCCCAAATCTGACGCATAGGCGCCACACTACAACAAGAGCAAACTCAGGATAGGACTAAAGATCCTATTTTGAGGAGATCATGTTGCTTTATTTAAAAATTTTTCTGATTTTTTGGCAATATCTTAGGACAAATTTTGGTTTCCCTCTTGTACGATTTCTGGTGTTTTCTTTCAAGGCATCCACTGAAGAAGATCAAGATGGCTTTCACATAAATTTGAAATGGCTTAACATCCAAAATTGCACTCATTGAATACATATACTTTTTCAAACGATTTAACTTCTAACGTGCTATTCATTTTTGAATCATAATTAGCCAAAATTTTGAACATTTCTTAAAATTCTACAAAATTTCGTGCGTTAGATCGCATAAATTATGAAAATCAAACAATTTGCAACTTCATATCAAACTTAAATTTCAAAACTTTTGATTGCTCGTTAGCTTGAAGTTTTGGAGAGATTATGTACGGCTGTGATTGGAGGGCGCGCGCAGCTCTACGTGCGCCCTCCGCACCTAATAATTATGTGAAGTTTTGGGCGCACTCTTTTCCCATTGGATGCATCAATCGACAATTTGAATAATTTCTGAATGAGATTTGGTTTAAATACATGCATAATTTGGGGAAAAAAAAAACATAATAGAGTGAAACATGTGAATAATAAATGGAAATCATGGCTGCCCATGCCCACTAAGAATAATCTGTCCTCAGGCAATGATGGGGCATTATTCCTCCTTTCCTTTCGGAGTCATGTGAGCGAGACTGCTTCTGGCAACTGACAGGGAATAGAGCTGCAAATAGTACTGTTTTCGGGCAATCACTTATGCCCCATGGCTGAAGCCGGCTACAGAAAAATGTATTTCCTATATTTTTGTGCCAAACTCGAAAAGCTTCGCATATCTTAAAAAGACTGTCTGCTGGATACTCGATTCCTAAAAGGTAATATGCAAACAAAAAATAATAATATCCGAGAATTACGTGGTTTAGTCCATAGGACCTACATCCAAGAGAGGAAAATCAACTATCAAATCCACTAAAGCAATAAAGAAATATTACAAAACTTTTACATTCAGAAATGAGCTCTCATCTTGTCATGATCTCTCTTTCGAATCTCCTCGATACAAGATCTCCAAGATCAATGAGCTCTCATCTTACCATGATCTCTCTCTCGAATCACCTCAATACAAGATCTCCAAGACTCTCTCCCTCAATTCTTGAAGTCTCTCATCTTCTTTCTCCAACCAATTGATTTGCTTTCCTTTTTTTTCTTTTAAAACGTTTAATTTAATGCTAGTTAAGGAATATATTTTGGTCTCAATTATTCAAGTGGGGCAGATTTATCATATAAAAAATTTAATATTAAAGAGTAAAAGGAAATTTTATTGAAATTTAAGTCAAATATTTTCTTTTAAATATTTTTTAGGAGTAAGATGATAAATTTATTAAGAGAGATCAAATTACTTATTTATTAATAATTTTATATTTATTTTACAAACTATGAAATAAATTAAAATTCAAATTGAGCTAACACAACGTTGGGTATTCTTAGAACCTGTCCCTGAAAATTTCACTAATTAGAACGAATCGCGTAATCCTACCGTTTGCACTGTGAACCAGTCCTTTAGATGGCTCGATTAAGGCCTAAAATTACTTATGCAAAAAATTGATCAGAACTAGCAAAAATCAGAGATAAACTGGTATTTAATGTTTTAGTTGCATATATTTCTTCATATGTATAAATAATATAGTAAAAATTAAAATTATATCAGTATATTCTCAAAAAATCTAAGTGACGATTGTAAAAAAAATACATAAGGTTTTAAATTAATTAGATAAATTAAAAGACATTTTAAATCACTATTGATGTGTGGCAAAAAAATCAATCAAGGTGGAAGAGTGCTTATTTTGCATCTTAGCGTTGCACAAAAATCTAACACACACTTGGGTAATTAAAATGACAACTAGAGATTCTAAAAAATTTTACGTTTAAAATCCTTATGAAGGGAATAATCTAAGAAGGGTTATGATTTCACCCAACTTGTGAATGACACACTAACCTTACAAGGAGTGTGACCAAAAGCTAGGGAGACTGCAAATAAATAAGGAGATAAGTTTTGATGAGTGCAGAATTGATGTTTCTAAGGTAATAGACTAGATTCTTTTATCAATTCGGCCTTGAGTTTGAATCTAAAGGTCCCTAATAGGTCCTATAGAGAGGGTACAATGGATAATCTAGAAGTGAAAAGTTAGAATCTACTTAGCACTACTACACAAGTTGGAACAAACTTAAGATTAGCTAATGTTATTTGCATGCGCCGAGAGGGGGTAAGAAATAGATATGCCTCTATTTGTCACAATACAACATTTTATATTTTTAAAACATTCAAATCTTACACTGATTAAGATCTTTTTGCCAGAGGAAAGATCTTTTCATAATATTCGAACACTTTTAAACCTTATTAGTTCATATAGTTTGCACTTGATTTCTGCTTAAAATTAGATTGCGCATAAATTCAGTTTAATCCTTTACAAATATTTTGACATTATTCTCCTATCATTTTTATCTGCAATTTAGATAAAAGTTTTTCTAAGTCATTAAAAGAGGTTACAGCTTATCTGCGGGATCGATACTGGGGTTTTTAAAGAAAACTCTATATTACTTGAAACGATACATATAGTTGCGTAGTACCCCTAGTGTGAAAACTTATTAATTATTTTCTAAAATATTTTATTTATTCACACTAGCCACTAAATATAATTTGGGCCAAGTTTTTGACAAGCTTTTGGAAATATAAATATCTGTGTAATTGCGGGTCGGGTCATTAGACTTAAACATAAAATCCATAGGACTTCGAGGTTGCCCTCCTAAAGAGACAAAAATCCTCACATTATCTTTAGGCTTTTGCCCAACCAAGTTATGCAATATAAACCCTAATTCTCTTAGGGTTCTGAGGTCATCGTCCGATACTACATAATCTATCTTCCCGGTCATTTGCATAATCAAATATCGTACAGACATATGCCCTAAATAATAAAATTGGTAGGATTAAAACATCAAGTAACATCACCTTCAAAATTGAAGCTAAATAATAGGATATTTTGGGAAGTCATCGACGTACCCCTCAAAATCTGTGCATCTCCTATCTTTCACTCCTTCAGATTCCTAAAATAACTACTCCTATTTGGTTCTTTCCCACTTAATTTTTTTTGTGTCCAACCTTGAAAAACTAAACTTTGAAATCTTGAAGACAAAGACCTCTGATCATTATCGAGAGTTTCTTGAGTGACTTCGGTCATTTGAGATGTAATTAACTATAGGGGTTTGCCTTTATAGGGAACTAAAGAACAAAGATAATATAAACACTATTTAATCTTTATATTAGATAGGAGAACTTGTCGGTCACACATAAAAGGTTTGCAAACTAAAATGATCTCATTAATTTCTTAGTTTAAATGGTTAAGTCTACTAACAAGTGATATGCTCATTTATTGGGGTGGTGTATTACTTATGGTATTGTGCTAAATTATTTAAACTATTAGATGTATGAGAACTTTTTAGTCTTATTTTTTGAATTAAAAAGATACTTTTCAAATTTATGTACATATATTAAGTAAAAGTCTTTTCAAAAAATTAAAATAAAACTGACTCCCAATTGTTGACCGACAAAAGCTGCTAACTGTGAGATCTGACTTCGAAGAAAAGTCGTTCTCAATTTTTTTTTTTCAACCCGAGGACGCTTTGACCCTAGTGGACTTAATTTCATAGAGGTTCGGTCTAGGTTCTTCATTAGAATCACTTGTTTGATCAGCTCCCAAATTTTTGAAGATGCCACCAAACCCTGTCTCACTAGAGAACATGTATTATTGCCCATTGCTATGACACCTCCATAAGTACGATTTAACTACTCTTCCAGCTCAAAATCGATTCCACAATATTTAAAAATGTTCACCGTCAGTTTCTTTGCACACCACTCCTCAAAGGCATCAATTGTTTGCTTTACTGAATCCTACCCCAGGCCTACTGATCCTCACTTCAACGCCTTCCACTTTTTCAATCCTTCCTTATCTGACCCCTCTTATTTTTTAACTGCATCCTATCATACTCTCTGGTTGTATTTTCCTTGAAATTTTTAATAATTTTTTCTCAGCCTTCTTTGTTGAAATAAGTTGTTGGCTTTTTTCCTAGTTTGACATTTTTGAGGCAAAGGTCACAAAATATTATTTTTTCTATCCTTATCCCACATCGCAGATGAACCAGCCTCTTTAGCCTTAACCATTGTGATACTAGAATGAAAAAAATAATTAACATAAACATTGAGAGCTACAAAAAGGAATGCCACAAATCATCAACAATGCCTTTTAACACACAAATACATTTATCATCATCAACACCCACACACAAACACATCCACCATCACCAACAACCACACACCTTCCACAACCTCACCCACAAAATAACATATCAACTAACCCATACACATCCACACACCATGTATCCACACATCTCACATCCACACACCATTTATGACACACCTGCCCATTTCATACAAAACCCTAAGAACCAACAGTGATAGACACACACATCACACCACCACCAACACCTCTACACACCACATACTTGCACACATCACACACCAGCACACCCACACACCAACACACACACATCAACAATATTAAGCACCATAATCAAAATTTGGGCGAGCACACCTGCACATCCACAACCATCACACCACCATATGTGTTTTGAATGTTCAAATGCAAACACAACCACCACCAAGCATATCACAACTGAAGTATAAAACATTTGTAAATTGCAAACCAAGCATCATAAAGTATAAAGCTACATAACCAAGGAAGCTTAAACATCGTTCGACATAAAGAATAAAGCATCAAATGAGCATCATCACTGTAACATGAAACATCAAGCCGAGCATCATAGATGCCAACCGAGCATGTCACAATTGAGCTCCATGTATGCAACATAAAGAATCAAGGTCATCCATGATATTCTCGATTGGTATGAATCAAAACCGAGCATATCAAAATCGTAAACTAAATTCATCATGGATGCAAGATAAAGCATCAAAATTATCAACCGAGAATACCAAACCAAGCAAAGAGAGAAATCAGAAGAGAGGAAACTAACAACCAAATCGAGAACTATTGCACGTTAGCATTTGCAGAATCATAAAGCCACCTAATAGCTAAGGTTAAGATTACCAAAATAGAGGGGAGAGGTAGAAGAGGGACTACTGCACAGAGCACATAATGCCCACAACCATCAACCAAGACGAAGAGAAGAGACAAAGTAAGAGAGATTAGAAAGCTCATCGCAATAATCACAAACCAAAGAAAGGGAACCATCGCACAGAGTGCAGAGTGCAAAGAATCACCAAATTGACCAGAATAAACGAGAAGAGAGAGAAGTATATAAGGGTCACCAGAACAACCACCCACAACTAACAAGAGGCAACCAAAAACAACGTATAGTTAATGGAGCCACGAATCCAAGGGGTCAAGAGAAGAGAAATTAGGGCAATGGTCGCATTGAGGAAGCCACAAAAAAACAAGAGAGCAGCCGCGAAAGGAACACAAAAAGGCTGCCGAATAAAATTAAATCAAAGAAACCTGTGCCGCGGGGTCAAACCCGCAACCCGCGCTTTGATTGGATTTATCAAAATGTCCCCTAGACCGTAGATTCCAAATTGCCAAAATTGCTATCCCAGACCGCACCGTAACAAAACCACCGCCCAAAATTGGCCCTTAGTGTGGTTTAGTGTTGATTTTATGAATCTTTCAGAGTGATGAGTTGAGAATTTTAATCTTATTTGTTGGGTTTAAGATAAATTCTTAATGCTTGATAATTTTTTTGTGTTAAGTTAGAACTTCTTATTTTCATTATTAGAATATGTTTTCAGTTATTCCTAATTTAATCCAATTTTTTTACAGCTTATCGTTTTGTTAAATGATAATCAAATAGATTAATTCACGTTTCCTGAATTTTAATTTTTTTAAGTATTTATGTTTAAGGGTTAATAAAACAGAGAAGATATAATTATGTTAGTTTAATTATGAGTTTCAGTATAATTTATTTATTTTAACAGTGAATTATAATAGGGTTCTCTCTAGTATCTTAAAATTTTAGTATAGTTAGACTATTTTGCACCNTTGAGTGATAATTAGAAAAGATTTATATGTCACACAAGTGACTCCAAGGACTCCAATCCTAACATAAAAAAGTGGAGTTTTATTATTATTATTATTATTATTATTATTATTATTATTATTATTATTATTATTATTATTATTATTATTCAATTTTAATTAAGGTAATTTTAAAGTGACTTGTAAACTTAGTTAATTTTTTTTAATAGTAAGTTGACGATTGATCATTTGAATCAACTTAATTAAAGTTAACTAACATCTTTTATGATTTTTTTTATATTTAATTAAATAATTTTCATTTTGCCCTAATCTTATCCACATAATTTTTATATTATTTAGCTTTAATTATTGTGATTTTAAATATTCACTCTACTCAAAGGCTAAAGTGTAATTTTATATATTTTCAAATATAACTCTCTCTGTTCTTAAGTGATTGATTGGTTTAATGGGTTAAATTATCATTTTAATCATTTAGTTCACTCATTTTTGTGTCCTTTTAATTTTAAGTTGAGTTTGTATTTTTTTTAACTTTCATTTAAATATTTATATTTATTTTTGTGTTTAATTGATGTTTTCATTAGAAATTAGGCTTTTCTAGTAACAATATGAGCTCTATCCATGGAAAAATAAGTGAACATTTTTATGGGCAGAGAAAATATCCTATTCAAATATTGAATTATTGACTATTAGTTTTAGTTAGGTTTAAATTTAGTTATGGGTTAATGGATTTAGGTTTTATTTTTATTAAATTTCATTCATATCATTGAGTTCAAGATTTTTTTTTTTTATTTCTCTTTATTAAGTTATGATTTTTTTTTAACATTCTTTAGATTTATCTATATTTCATTAATATAGAAAATCTTGGATGTCCTTGTTTTTAAGTGATTTTGGACCTCTATGAAGCTAATGTGAGGGTTTATTTCAAGTTTTGAGGTGGTTGGTTGTAAGGTCAGGAAATGCCCTCGTGCGACATGATGAATTAAGACTTTTTTTAAGATGGGGAATGTCTAGAAATGACGGGGAGTGAGAGTTAAGGTCTTTGGAAGTGTTTGGGAGTAAGAATTTTGAAATTTCTTTAAAGGAATGGGAGCTTCAATTAGTTTAATAAGTCTCAAGTTTGGCCATTAAAATGGCTAAGAGAGCCTATGGGGAACTCAAGCACAACTTGAAGATGCTCTGAGGATCATCTAGAGGTACTAGCATTGCTTGGGAAAAGATGGGTAGGAGCTTTGGGTAGATAAATGAGGACTCTCCCTCTTTTTAGATTTCAAGCATGGTGCCCCAATGGACATGGAGGAGAAATGGGAGGATCTTGGGCTACATCAGGGAGAGTCTAATTAATTTGGATGGCTGGGCTCAGATTTATTGGGATCTTGTCTCCTTGGAGTTGATTTGGATTTTGGTGGTTAAAGGTGCCATGTGGAGGGGTTAGCTTGAGCTGATGTTTGGTTTTCATCCTCCATTTTTTGGTCAAGATTTTTGGGCTGATTTCATTAGATTTTATTTAAATTTAATCCCTTGGCGTGTCAATAAGTCATGGGGTTAATTTTAGCTCAACGTTCTTTAGGGTTTGCAAGGGTATAGTTAATTTGGACTTGTTCAAATTTAGGGCCTGTGCTTACGTTTGATTTAGAGTTTTGAAGATTAGGTTTAGGTTTAGTGAGCTAGACACTTAGGGTGGTCTTTAAAAATTTTCGGGTAATTGTTTTAATTTGCTTTAAATTTTTTTAATATTTTTTTTTCATTTTAATTTTTTTATAATTTAATCAATGGTAAGGTGATTAAATTATATCCCTAACCATCAATTTTGGATTTATAAGATTGCTTGTGGTTTAATCCTCAATTTGGTTGATTTAATTTTAATGGGATTGATTTCATTAAATGTTGATTGTCCCATTTTAATTTTATTGTTTGGAATTGAAGTAATTTTAATAAGGTTTGACTTTACTTTAAAGCTTAATTCCTATTTTACTTTGATAGTGTTTGATTATGTTAATTTTCATTGCTATTGATTTTAGTTAATTATGGCTAACAATGAGTTTAGTTAAATTAATTTGAAGTTAATTCTATTGTCCTTCAAATTTGTGTTAAAGTTGATTGATTTTAATTTTTGCTCAAATTCATTTTAATACATAGAATTTACTAGGTTTTAATTGGTTGATTCCAATAGCTTTAATTTTTTTATACTTAATTTTAATAAATTTGATCCTTAGTAAAATTGATTTTAATTAAATTTATTTTTGATGGAGTTGACTATAATAGATTAAAAAAATTAGTGAAATTGATTTTAATTAGTTTAACTTTGTTTCAAGTTGATTTTAATAGATTTTAATTTTTTGTGAATCNTGATCCTTAGTAAAATTGATTTTAATTAAATTTATTTTTGATGGAGTTGACTATAATAGATTAAAAAAATTAATGAAATTGATTTTAATTGGTTTAACTTTGTTTGAAGTTAATTTTAATAGATTTGAATTTTTTTGTGAAACTGATTTTAGTTGATTTAATTGAAATTAGTTTGATTGGGTTCTTAAGTAATTTAGTAAAAATTGGTTTTAGTGAATTTAACTTTAGTTAAAATTGATTTAATGGGTATTTAAAATTTTAATTTTTCTCTAGTTTAATTTTAGTTCTAATTTATATTTTGAATTTTAGTTGGTGGTCTCTGTACTTTATGTTTTATATGAAAAGATAAATCTACCCAATGTGGTCTTTTATGATCCAGAGAAAGGGTTATCCAAGTTGTTAGGAGGGGAATGTGCAAAGAGCTCNGATTTTAGTTGATTTAATTGAAATTAGTTTGAATGGGTTCTTAAGTAATTTAGTAAAAATTGGTTTTAGTGATTAACTTTAGTTAAAATTGATTTAATGGGGTTTTAAAATTTTAATTTTTCACTAGTTTAATTTTAATTCTAATTTATATTTTGAATTTTAGTTGGTGGTCTCTATACTTTATGTTTTATTTTAAAGGATAAATCTACCCAATGTGGTCTTTTATGATCTAGAGAAAGGGTTATCCAAGTTGTTAGGAGGGGAATGTACAAAGAGCTTTGAGACCTAAGTCACGAGGGTCAAAGAGTCACCTAAGGCATTTCTAACCATATGTGTACTCAACTTATTTCTCAATCATTTGGTATTAACCAGCTCAGCCAAAGGTTAAGGATTTGAAATCAAGTGTATGGTACCTTGAGGGGTGAAAAGTTTTTTGAAAATTTAGTTTGGTTTTAGTTCCACCACTAGTTTCCAAAGTTAGTCTAAAGTGAAACCCTAAAGGATGGACACTAGGCTCTGGAGTACAAGGGAAGGAATGACCTCATAAAATAATGGAGTCAACATAAGCTAACCCTTCTTTTGGGTCTTTCTATTATTCATAGTCATTGGACTATGTCTCAAATCTTTTCAAACCCTAAGTCTATTAATTTGAATTCTAAGCATCAATATCACAAACACTAATCATGCACAAGATAAGCCAACACTTTAATCAAGAGTATTCTCGAGGCCACAACTCCTGAGATATAATTTATAATGAGGGCTTCCCCATGCAAGGATACTTGAACTCATAAAAAGATAAACCATATCTTACATCCGTAAGGTTAAGGAAAAATCCCTACTTCTGTAACCCATAAGTCATAGAGATTTTCATTATGTGGTTATTAGATCATTCTAGGATAATATTTTTATGTATCAGGATACTATATTATTCTTTAAATGATACATTCATTCTTTTACATAAAAATCTTTTGAGATCCATGTTGAAGTTATTCAGAGGGATGTAATCTAAGGTTGATGGTCAAGTTGCTCCAATACAACAGTGATAGTTATGTGGCAACGATCTATAATTGTACATTTAATAATAATTGTATGGTACTAATCAAACTAAAGTGATTTGATGATAGTATTGAAGCACGAGAAATCATATGGTGATGCTCAAACATAAGTTTTCACATGCCAATGGTATGACAACAATGGTGAGTGTTAATAGTCAAGTAGAGTTCAAGGATCCTCCAAGTTTCAAAGTTCTCTCCAAACTTCATTCCCATTTTAGTTCTAATTTCAGAACTTGGTCCTCTCTTATATAGAGAGTTAGGATCAATTTATAAATTTTATAAGTGACCTCCTCTATAAACGTCACCAAAATTCAAAATACTTGAATCATGAGGGGTTTTATGAGTTTTAAGGTTGCATTTATTTTGGTTGATGTTGTATGAACTCTTAGTTTAACAGTCGCTACAGAAAATCTGTTGTTTAAAAGAAGGTGTTCTAGAAATAGTTGTTTTCTTTGAAGAACTCATTTTTGAAAATGTTATCTATGGATAAATATATGAAATACAATTCTTCTTATATTTAATTATATTATATTAAAAAAGTGAAAATAGAAAAGTAAATTCAAAGTTAAATTGTAGAATCAAGAGTTCCAAGATATAATGAGAAAGAGGATAAGATCATCAAGGATAAGTGATTTGATAATCCAATGAACCCATTCAACCTGATTTATACAAGAACATGCTTATTTGTATCTACATGAGACATAAAGAAATACCAGCCGTGTTTGTTATAGTAAGCAATGAAATGATAAACTTGTCCATCTCATGCAACTGATCAAGCTATTTTCCACTAATAGCTAAGAAAAAAAAGTTTATCCAAACTTTATGGTGATTAGATAGATTCCTCAATATGAAACATTACCCACATTTTATGCTTCTTACCACCATCTGATAAGAAAGAAATTACTAGGGGATTCAAAATCTACAAAATAAATAAATTTGCAAAATATAGAGGGAACCACATCTGGCGCACTTGTGCCAGTCCTAGGCACGTGGCACCTATCCTGTGTGTGGGTGCATCAGTTGTGGGTGCGAGGGTGTTGGTCCGAGGTGTGGGGGCTCCAGTCCTTGCACAGGGGTGCCCTGAAAATACTGCAAGGGCGCCACTTGAATGGGGGCACTATAGTATGTAGCGGGGGCAATGCAGTAAGTAGGACCAGCACTGTAGAAAGCAATGCGAGCTCACCCTTATAAAGACGGGCACTCTGCGTCAGAAAGAACAATTAAAATGCAAAACGCGGGGCACTACCCAAAGTCACCATATTAGAGAAATTTACTTTGTGGTTTAATAACAATTCACTAAATGCGCGATTCAAATATAGCTCAACATTCAAGCCGAAAAGCCCAAAGAAACGCATCCTAACTGATCATAAAGTTATTCGAGTCTTCTCCTCAAGACACTTGACTTAATTAAGAAGCAAGAAAGATTTGAACGCATTTAGTCCTCTAACTAAAATATTAGTGTTATTAAAAATACTTCAAGTATTTTATTTGGGCTCATGTAAGCTCAGATTGGAACAATATTAGTGTAGTTAGGTTTGCCTTGTTAAATGATCGATTTGACTATAAAGTTGTTGAATTTGGATTTGTGAAGGTCCTAAACTTTACTAGGGACATTATGTTTTGAGATTCGTGTTTGATAAAGTGATTTATTTTCAAACATCGAAATTATATGTATTCAATTGATCTATTCTATAATTAATTAATAAAAGATAAGGATGTTAAAAATAAACTATGCTAACTATTAACCACTTAAATTATTTCTAAGATTAATTTTAATTATTATTGGCATTCAAACAAGATATAAATCTATTTATTTGTCAAATTCTGAAGCTTTTAAACTATTATTGGTTAAATGTGCTATAAAATATAATACTTATAATTTTTCAAATGTGATATAGGCTTTGTTGTTTTTGTTGTTGTATCAAAATAACACAACAATTTAGCAAAAGAACAAATGTTGAAAATATAGATGTATGGATTTTCTCTCTATTCGTTGTTGGTTTGCTGAAGAAACAATTAAATGTAAAATAGATATGAACACATGTGCAACTAAAATTATGTTTGAATTATTTTGAAGTTATTTATTTTAGTGTAAAATAAATCAACAATTTTATTTTTTATTTGGTTTTAAGTAAAATAAAAATAATGGCTGGCAGTGCCAGGTGGCTGTGCTCGTGGCGACCAACTAGATAGTGCAGGCAAAGGGATAGTGGTCGGAAGTGATGATAGCGAGCGGCGGGCGGCGGACAACAGTCTTCCAGCTGCAGGAGTCCAGCGGGCGGTTGACGACATACGATGGGCTGCAGGCCGCGGAGATGGCTGCTGGAGGTCGGCGGAAGTGGCTGGCGGTCGTTGTTAGCCAAAGTTTGACAGTGCCAACAGACTGGGGACTGCAATGGCGGTTGGCCATTGATGACAGGAACATTTATATCGAGTATGTATTTGAAATTCAGTCAAATACACCAAATTCCAAATGTAGAAAAAATAAACTATGAAATGAATTCTAAATTTGTTCATTTTTTCGAGTCAAACATCAAAATTCTTAATAACCATACAAAGGAGATATAATACATTACTTATTCTTCGGACCAAATAATAAATTATTATCTAAGTTGAATTTGGAAAGTCCGGGCATCANTAGCCGGTCTTCAGAATTATTCAAACTTTAAATTAGTCAATGTTCTTTATAGCATCTCTAGTAGGGGTAAAGAATAATATTGCTCATATTTGATACAACACNTTAGAGGACTTTAATGTGACAGGTTAAAGACCCCAACTTGGTTTGTTTTTTTAGGTTTTGATACGAGATGTTAGCCCCTAGGTGGAGGGAATCGAGGGAACTCTAGAGTGAGAGCTGGTATCTTCCTTGCCTAGCCGGTCTTCAGAATTATTCAAACTTTAAATTAGTCAATGTTCTTTATAGCATCTCTAGTAGGGGTAAAAAAAAATATTGCTCATATTTGATACAACACAATTTTGCATACTTCCACAACATAATTCCTATACTTGTTACTGATTCATGATAAGGAAAAAAATATTTCATATTTAGTGCTTCTTATCTTACAAAAACTCAAGTAACCTATAGAAGTTGTTATTATTTTGTCAAAATTTCAAAAATACCAAAAATAATTGAACTTTAATTATTGTGATAGTATCTTTAGTTTAAGTAATTGTCTTTTTAAAATAAAAGTTTGTTACTTAAGAGTGCATATTGTGAACAATCCCTGTGGGTTCGATACTTGGAGCTTAATTAAAAGTCTTATATTTATTGATAACGATACATATACTTGCGTAGTATCCCAATATCTATAAATTAAAAAATAGAATTATTATTTTCTTCAGGATCAAGTTTTTTGTGTTGTTGCAAAGTAGTAAAGATAAGTGGAGAATATAATTGCATACATTGTTATACTATTGCATAAGAACAGTCAAGATCACTTCACTCCTAATACCTATTATACCTGCAACAAAAACTTAAAAATACATTTCTTTAAAGTGTAATTTTATACATAAAGATGTGCAAAATATTAGGAAATTCATGCAATCATTTCGCACATCAAGTTTGCTATACAGATGAGGAACCCCCTTAACTTTATCATCAATTCTAAGAACGCAACTAAGATCACCAAGAATGATCCAAGGAGAAGTTAAATTAGCAGCAATCTTACCAATAGAACTTAAAAAACTTTTCATCGCATAAGTATTCTTATCTGCATAAGTAGTAGTCATGTAAATATTAATATAAGAAGAGACGGAAACAAAACCATGGATACATTGAAAATCAATATCAGCAGCAGTCTTGATTCAATTTAATCTAAATCCACCCATTTTCAGCAAGTTGAAAAATTTTCAAGCTTCCTTCATTAGAAAGTATTTTGAAATGTGATAACAGTAGAGGATTTAGATAATAATGAAGTATTTAATTAAGTTTGCAAAAGACACAAAAGATCAACTTACATCCTTAAAAATTTTTTTGCATTCAACTGAACAGGTTTCACTATTAAACCTCCTCACATTCCAAGCAGCAAACTTAGGGAAAAAAACATAGAAAGGTTAAAAATATACNAAACCTCCTCACATTCCAAGCAGCAAACTTAGGGAAAAAAACATAGAAAGGTTAAAAATATACAAAAAAAAATCATTTAAATCTACCCTTCTTACTTCTCATAGAAACATTCAAAGCGGAAGTAATACTGATAAATGCATTTCTATCAATATTTACAACATTAAAATTAGAAAAAATATTCACAGTTATACCATTGCTTTGAGAAATAAATTTACTAACAAATGCAGAGCTAACATTAACAACATTATATTAACTAGAAATGTTGTTAGGATGAATAAGAGCATGTGAGACAACATTATTTCCATTGGCAACATCAAGAACATTATTCTGAGAAGTCTCCTCCAAAATAATGCTACAAGGATTTAAAAAAAGATCTAATAAAGAGTCTGAATCCATATCATCAATATTAACAACTTTTGTTATAGTGCTATTAATATCAATAGTAGGCACATGATTAACAATTTGAGTAATAATAGGAATAATATGATCAAAAAAGAAATAGAAGTTGAGTTAAGAACCTGAAAAATTATTAGGTCCTTGAGAAGACTTAATGAAATTAACATATCAACTTCAATTTCTAGGATTTCCGACATCATTCGGTCATGACTGATCTCTTCCTCTCAAATTAAGATTAACGATAGTAGATAAAGAAAAAGTAGATAAACAAAAAGACTTCAGGCAGTTAGAGGGATTGTGAGAAAACATAGAACAAACAACACAAAGGATTGGCTTGCATTCATAAACAACAGGGATAAAATATCATTTATTTTTAAAAATAATAGTAATGGATTCCGGGAGAGGTTAATCTACATTAATTTGAATATTCACCCTGACAAATGAAAGCCTCAAACATTTAGCTATCAAAGAATCAACTCCAAAGGAAATACTGATGTTATTAGCAATTTTGGAAATCCCATTTTCAATCCAACCAAACAATAAAGGTTTCAGAATTTAACCCAAATGAGAATTTTCTTTTAATCATTTTGAGCATATTCAACCAATCCAAGATCCCAAGGTTTCAAACTAGCCTCAACCTCATCATCTGAGAAAGTGATCTTATCATTTGCACCGGTCATTGCATTTCTCCGTTGTCTTCCCCAAGCTCAAACATCATTCCTTGTTTCGCCACCATTTCTTTCAAAATCATTTTTTTACTCCGTTGCACAATGGGTACAGAATGACCTATCCTTTAACCTTTCAAATTCCTCCAAAACTTTAATAAAATTTTTTAAAGTAATACTTTAACAAAACTTTTCTCAAAGTAAACTTAGAAAATTTTTCCAAATAAAAAAAATTTCAGAACTTTTATTAAAAAATCATAATTTTACCAAATGAAAACCTAAAATATTTTTCAAATAAAACATTTTTTGAAAATTTAAATGAATCTATTTAAAGTACTTAACAAAATTTTTCAAAAATAAAACTTGAATCCTTTTCTAAAAAAATCCATTAAATTGTCTAAAACATTCAAAAACAAAATACATGTTAAATATTTTCAAAAGAAAAAATAAATAAATATATTTTGTAACGTAAATAAACTTTTCTATAGAACTTAAATAAAATATTTTCAAGAGAAAGCATAACATTTTCAAAATAAAACTTAACGTTTTCAAAACCAAAACCTAAATAAAAGAGGTCTAAAACAAAACCCTTTATTTTAAATTAATAACAAACCTAAGTAAAACAAAACCACACATACGCTTACCAAATTTATAAGTTTTCATTTATAATTAAGTAAATTTGCATTTCATCTCCTTGACTAGCCAACCCATATAAAAATTATTTATGTTTTTTGTTTAGAGACATGTGATTTATAAGCTTAACTCCTAAACAAACAAACCTTAGGCAATTCCACACTTACATATTTCATATATTAAGCCCATTCACATACTTAATATTATATTTGTATTTCAAAAATAATATTTTACCAAAGTTACCTTTTCATATGTGTAGAAAGAAAACAACGAAAAAAATAAATAAATCATGTGCATGAAAATTAAGTATGAATAGTGCAAGTGTGTATGGTATAAATATCATTCTTATTTGGCATGTAAGATTTAATATAAAGTTGTAAACCTAACACTAGAAATCAAACTTAGGATAAAATTTAATGGAAAACACAAACCTAGGATATAATACTAATTATTAAGACTTGAACCTAGAAGACCTTCATTTTCATATTGACCGACAAATTAGGAGCTAAAACAAACCATAAATTATATATCAAACCCAGAAAATAACTATGAAATCTACTAATTTAAATCACTAGAATCATCATTAGATAGATCAACTATGAACCCTAGGTAAGCCAACTTAGAAATAAAATCCAAAATCACAGATACTTTAGAATAGTCTAGTTTAGAAGCCTAGATTAGATACCTATGCACCCCTAGCTAATGCTAAAGACTAGGATCTATAAAATAAATAGCCACATCCACTTGGACTATGTAGGTGACCTAGAATAAGGTAACCCATGTTTACTAACAAAAGCACCTCAAACCACCTAATAGTAAGAAGGTCTACTTTTGCCATCGCAATTGTAACAATGAAAAGCACTTACTATCCAATTGGTTAGAAATATTAAGGATGCTAATGCACCCATAATGATGGAAAGTAATGTCCATCTTAACTGAGAGTGTTATACCTAAAAATTAAGTTAGTCCACCCATTTAGCTTTCTTATAGATTCAAGATTATTTTAGAGTTGCGGTTTCACTTACATATAGAAATCCTTCTAGCATATTTTTCCTCTTGTTTAGGATTCAAGATCTTTATGTTAACATTTCTAATCAATCTCTTTTCAATCCAAATCATTTGGCTCAAATTAATCTTTTCAACCTTAATTAACCCTTTCCAACTCAAATTAAACTTCTTAAATTCAAAACAAACACTTTAAACTCAAAATAATCCAACATTTAAATTTTCAAAGCAAAGCCCTTTAAGAAAAACCAAATTTAGACATTCCAAGCTTCAAAACCTTAAAACCAGCTTTTTTAAAATAGTAATGTCTAAATAAACTTTAAAACCATTTCAAAACCCTAAACATTTTTTACTTTAAAACCATTTCAAACTTTAAAACACTTTGAAATTTTAAATTTTAAATTTTCAAAACTTCATAACTTAAGACTTCAACATTTTAAAAATTTTGATGTTTTATAGCTATAAGAAATTTTAAAACATTAAAACTTGCAAAACTTTCAGAACTTTTATAACTTAAAAAAAAAAAACTTTTCAAAACTTGAACTTTCAAATTTTGAAACTCTCAAATAATTTGAATTTTAAAACGTAAATTCTTCATATAACCTTCAAGCCAAACTTAAAACGGATTTTAAAATTAAACTCCAATGTACCTAAAACAAATTCTGACAAATTTCAAACAACTTCAAACAAATTTCATATAATTGCAGATAAACTTCAAAACCAATTGATAAAATTTAAAAACCTTCATATAAACTTTAACAAACAACCCTTAAACAACCTTAAGAACCATAAAATAAACTTTAGCAAAACTTCATAAATTTACTTTAATAACCCTCAAATAAACTTTAACAACTGTCAAACAACATGTAAGCAATTAAACATAATTCAAAATAAACCTTATTTAACTCAAATCAATAAGCTTAAATCAAATCTAAAAAAACTCTTGTTTTTAGCTTAAGGAGTCAATCCAAATCAAACAATATTCAAATCAAATTAATTACATGTCAAAACCTATTCAATCAATCAAACCCAATCAAAATCTTTCAAAATAAATGAAATCTCTCAAATAAAAAAATAACCATTTTTCAAAAAAAAATTCAATTCAAATCCTAAGGGCATGCCTTCTTCCAAGAGCTATATGCATTTATTGAATTCAATTACAGAAGCATTCTAAATAATTTAATCACTAATGCTACTCAATTATAACATTTGAGTGTTTCAATGTGGGCCTAGCTTGTCTACATTTTTTTGTCTCTAAATATTTTGTATTTGCTCTATTACGAGCAAAGATATAGTTGTGGGTGAGTTTGATTGCTCAAAAATTTATATATATTCAATGAACCTTACATCAATGATTTTATACCTAATATAACATGAGTTATTAAATTTCGATATTCTAATGATTCAAAATTGAACCTTATAGATGAATAGTGTTAGAGTAAAAAAAGCAGAGAAAATTTTGTACAAGTAATTCATNTTGTGGGTGAGTTTGATAGCTCAAAAATTTATATATATTCAATGAACCTTACATCAATAATTTTATACCTAACATAACATGAGTTATTAAATTTCGATATGCTAATGATTCAAAATTGAACTTTATAGATGAATAGTGTTAGAGTAAAAAAAGAGAGAAAAGTTTGTACAAGTAATTCATAAAACCATCCAAGCAATTTGGGGCACAATGATAAAATTTAGTGTAACGCTTAGACGTCAAGCCATGCACTATATACAAAGAGTCAACGCCTAGACATCGNTTCATAAAACCATCCAAGCAATTTGGGGCACAATGATAAAATTTAGCGTGACGATTAGACGTCAAGCCATGCACTATATACAAAGAGTCAACGCCTAGACATCCAGTTCAGGCACCTATTTGCTAAATCTAGTCTAAAAGAAATATTGGTCAAGACCGAAACACTAAATCCAAGCACATAGGTGCCAAAAATGACTAAAGATCCTAATTGCTTAGTGCTAGGTGCCGAAATCTGACGCATAGGTGCCACACTACAACAAGAGCAAACTCAGGATAGGACTAAAGATCCTAAGTTGAAGAGATCATGTTGCTTTATTTAAAATNAAGACCAAAGATCCTAATTGCTTAGTGCTAGGTGCCGAAATCTGACGCATAGGTGCCACACTACAACAAGAGAAAACTCAGGATAGGCATAAAGATCCTATGTTGAAGAGATCATGTTGCTTTATTTAAAAATTTTTCTGATTTTTGGCAATATCTTAGGACAAATTTTGGTTTCCCTCTTGTACGATTTCTGGTGTTTTCTTTCAAAGCATCCACTGAAGAAGTTCAAGATGGTTTTCACATAAATATGAAATGGTTTAACATCAAAAATTGCACTCATTGAATACATATACTTTTTCAAACGATTTAACTCCTAACGTGCTATTCATTTTGAATCATAACTAGCCAAAATTTTTAGCATTTCTTAAAATTCTATAAAATAAATTATGAAAATCAAGCATTTTGCAACATCATNATTGCACTCATTGAATACATATACTTTTTCAAACGATTTAACTCCTAACGTGCTATTCATTTTGAATCATAATTAGCCAAAATTTTTAACATTTCTTAAAATTCTATAAAATAACTTATGAAAATCAAACATTTTGCAACATCATATCAAACTTAAATTTCAAATATTTCGTTTGCTTGTTACATGACTGCTGCATGAAGTTTTGGGCGCACTCTTTTCCCATTAAATGCATCAATCGACACTTTAAATAATTTCTGAATGAGATTTGGTTTAAATACATGTACGATTTGGAANGTCAATGAGTTTGTGTTCGATTTGTTTGATAAGTAGACGAGACGAACATGAACAAATTTTTTTCGTTCGGTTTGTTAAATGAACTAAACACGAACAGTGATGCGTTCGTTTGTGTTCGAATCGTTATTGTTCGAAATATAAAATAATTTAAAATAATTATATA
>JXCR01146577.1:64806-85163 GCA_002079205.1 Phalaenopsis hybrid cultivar | reverse complement strand
CTAAATAAAAGAGGTCTAAAACAAAACCCTTTATTTTAAATTAATAACAAACCTAAGTAAAACAAAACCACACATACGCTTACCAAATTTATAAGTTTTCATTTATAATTAAGTAAATTTGCATTTCATCTCCTTGACTAGCCAACCCATATAAAAATTATTTATGTTTTTTGTTTAGAGACATGTGATTTATAAGCTTAACTCCTAAACAAACAAACCTTAGGCAATTCCACACTTACATATTTCATATATTAAGCCCATTCACATACTTAATATTATATTTGTATTTCAAAAATAATATTTTACCAAAGTTACCTTTTCATATGTGTAGAAAGAAAACAACAACAAAAATAAAAAAATCATGTGCATGAAAATTAAGTATGAATAGTGCAAGTGTGTATAGCATAAATATCATTTTTATTTGGCATGTAAGCTTTAATATAAAGTTGTAAACCTAACACTAGAAATCAAACCTAGGTTGAAATTTAATGGAAAGCACAAACCTAGGATATAATACTAATTATTAAGACTTGAACCTAGAAGACCTTCATTTTCATATTGACCGACAAATTAGGATTTAACAAACCATTAATTATATATCAAACCCAGAAAACAACTATGAAATCGACTAATTTAAATCACCAGAATCATCATTAGACAGATCAACTATGAGCTCTAGGTAAGCCAACTTAGAATTAAATTCTAAAATCACAGATACTTTAGAATAGCCTAGTTTAGATGCCTAGATTAGATACCTATGCACCCCTAGCTAGTGCTAATGATTTGGATCTCTAAAATAAATAGCCACATCCCCTTGGATTATGTAGGCGACCTAGAATAAGGTAACCCATGTTTACTAACAAAAGCACCTCAAACCACCAAATAGTAAGAAGGTCTACTTTTGTCATCGCAATGGTAAAAATGAAGAGCACTTACTATCCAGTTGGTTAGAAATATTAAGGATGCTAATGCACCCATAATGATGGAAAGTAATGTCCATCTTAACTGGGAGTGTTATACCTAAAAATAAAGGTAGTCTACCAATTTAGCTTTCTTATAGATTCAAGATAATTTTAGAGTTGGGGTTTCAATTACATATAGAAATCCTTCTAGCATATTTTTCCCCTTGTTTATGATTCAAGATCTTTATGTCAACATTTCTAATCAACCTCTTTTCAATCCAAATCATTTGGCTCAAATTAATCTATTCAACTTGAATTAACCCTTTCCAACTCAAATTAAACTTCTTAAATTCAAAACAAACACTTTAAACTCAAAATAATCCAACATTTAAATTTTAAAAGCAAAGCCTTTTAAGAAAAACAAAATTGAAACATTCCAAGCTTCAAAACCTTAAAACCAGCTTTTTCAAAATGGTAATATCAAAATAAACTTTAAAACCATTTCAAAACCCTAAACATTTTTTACTCTAAAACCATTTCGAACTTTAAAACACTTTGAAATCTTAAATTTTAAAATTTCAAAACTTCATAACTTAAGACTTCAACACTTTAAAAATTTTGATGTTTTATAGCTGTAAGAAATTTTAAAACATTAAAACTTGCAAAACTTTCAGAACTTTTAAAACTTTAAAAAAAAAACTTTTCAAAATTTAAACTTTCAAATTTTGAAACTCTCAAATAATTTGAATTTTAAAACGTAAATTCTTCAAATAACCTTCAAGACAAACTTAAAACGGATTTTAAAATTAAACTCCAATGTACCTAAAAAAAATTCTGACAAATTGCAAACAACTTCAAACAAATTTCATATAATTTAAGAAAAACTTCAAAACCAATTGATAAAATTTAAAAACCTTCATATAAACTTTAACAAACAACCCTTAAACAACCTTAACAGCCATAAAATAAACTTTAACACTTTAATAAACTTTAGAAAAACTTCATAAATTTACTTTAATAACCCTTNAATATTCGAACACTTTTAGACCTTATTAGTTCAGATAATTTGCACTTGATTTCTGATTAAAATTAGATTGCGCATAAATTTAGTTTAATCCTTTACAAATATTTTGACATTATTTTCCTATCATTTTTATCTGCAATTTAGATAAAAGTTTTTCTAAGTCATTATAAGAGGTTACAGCTTCTCTGCGAGATCGATACTGGGGTTTTTAAAGAAAACTCTAAATTATTTGGAACGATACACATACATGCGTAGTACCCATATTGTGAAAACTTATTAATTATTTTCTAAAATATTTTATTTATTTACCTAACACCTAAATATAATTTGGGCCAAGTTTTTGGCAAGCTTTTGGAAATATAAATATTTGTGTAAGGTTGGGTCATCAGACTTAAATATAAAATCCATAGGACTTCGAGAATGCTTGCTTGAAGCGACAAAAATCCTTACTTTATCTTTAGGCTTTTGCCCAACTATGTTATGCAATATAAGCCTTAATTCTCTTACGGTTCTGAGGTCATCTTCGATACTACATAGATCCTTCTATCTCTCAGGTCATTTACATAATCAAATATCGTACAGACATATGTCCTAAATAATAACATTGGTAGGATTAAAACATCAAGTAATATCACCTTCAAAATTGAAGCCAAATAATAGAATATTTTGGGAAGTCATCGACATGCCCCTCAAAATCTGTGCATCCCCTACCTTTCACTCCTTCAGATTCCTAAAATAACTGCTCTTATTTGATTCTTTCCCACTTAATTTTCCTTATGTCCAACCTTGAAAAACTAAACTTTGAAATCTAGAAGACAAATATCTTTGATCATTATCGAGAGTTCTCTTGAGTAACTTTTGTCATTTGAGATGTAATTAACTATAGGGGCTTGCCTCTATAGGAAACTAAAGAACAAAGGTAATATAAACCCTATTTAATCTTTATATTAGATTGAGGAACTTGTAGGTTACACATAAAAGGTTTGCAAACTAAACTGATCTCATGAATTTCTTAGTTTAAATAGTTAAGTCTACTAACAAGGGATATGCTTATTTATCGGGGTGGTGTATTACTTATGATATTGTGCTAAATTATCTGAACTATTAGATGTATGAGAACTTTTTAGTCTTATTTTTTGAATTAAAAATATACTTTTCAAAATTATGTACATATTTTAAATAAAATTCTTTTTCAAAAATTAAAATAAAACTGATTCCAAATTGTTGACCAATAGAAGCTGCTAACTGCGAGATCTGGCTTCGAAGGAAAGTCGCTCTCAATATTTTTTTCAACTCGAGGACGCTTTGACCAGCTAGTGGACTTAATTTCATGGAGGTTCGGTCTAGGGTCTTCATTAGAATCACTTGTTTGATTAGCTCCCAAATTTTTGAAGATGCCACCATAACCTGTCTCACAAGAGCACATGTATTATTGCCCATTGCTACGACACCTCCATAAGTATGATTTAACTTCTCTTCGAGCTCAAAATGGATTCCACAATATTTAATTCTTTTTCTAGTATATGCCACCTACAAATTCATATGACATTTTTTTTATTTGAAAACAATTTAAAAATTGACAAAACATGGAACAGTTCAAAAATGTTCACCGTGAGTCTCTTTGCACACCACTCCTCAGAAGCATCAATTGTTTGCTTTACCAAATCCCACCCCAAGCCTATTGATCCTTACTTCAACTCCTTCCACTTTTTCAACCCTTCCTTAGCTGAAACCTCTTATTTTTAACTGCATCCTATCATACTCTCTGGTTGTATTTTCCATGAAATTTTTAATAAATTTTTCCCAGTCTTTCTTGTTGAAATAAGTTGTTGGCCTATTTCCTAGTTTGACCTTTTTTAGGCAAAGGCCACAACATATTATCCTTTTATCATTATCCCACATCGCAGATGAACCAGCTTGTTTGGCTTAAACCATTGTGATACTAGAATGAAAAAAATAACTAACATAAACATTGAGAGCTACAAAAAAGGAATGCCGCAAATCATCAACAATGCCTTTTCACACACAAATACATCTATCATCACCAACACCCATAGACAAACATATCCACCATCACCAACAACCACACACCTTCCAACCGTCACCCATAAAATAACATATCAACTAACGCATACACATCCACACAATACACATCCACACACCATTTACGACACACCTGCCCATGTCATACAAAACCCTAAGAACCAACATGTTATAGACACCACACAACACACCACCACCAACACCTCCACACACCACATACTTGCACACATCACACACCAGCACACCCACACACCAACACACACACATCAACATATTAAGCACCTTAACCAAAATTTGGGCGAGCACACCTGCACATCCACAACCGTCACACCACCATATGTGTTTTGAATGTTCAAATGCAAACACCACCACCACNTTCCCTATATTTTTGTGCCAAACTCGAAAAGCTTCGCATATCTTAAAAAGACTGTCTGCTGGATACTCGACTCCTAAAAGGTCAAGAATTGTGTTATAATTTTTCAAAATTTTTTTTTTTTTTTGATAAAATAAATAAATGAAATTGCAGCAAAAATAATATGCAAATAAGAAATAAGAACCCCCAAGAATTATTTGGTTTTGGTCCATAGGACCTACATCCAAGGGAGGGAAATCAACCATCAAATCCACTAAGGTAATAAAGTAATATTACAAAACTTTTATATTGAGGAATGAGCTCTCATCTTGTCATGTGCTCCCTCTCGAATCTCCTCGATACAAGATCTCCAAGATCAATGAGCTCTCATATTACCATGATCTCTCTCTCGAATCACCTCGATACAAGATTTTCAAGATTCTCCCCCTCAATTCTTGAAGTGTCTCCTCTTCTTTCTCTAACCAATTAATTTGCTTTCTTTTTTTTTTCTTTTAAAATTTTAATTTAATGCTAGTTAAGGAATTTATTTGGGTTTCAATTATTAAAGCGGGCAGATTTATGATATAAAAAAATTTAATATTAAAGAGTAAAAGGAAATTTTATTGAAATTTAAGTCAAATAATCTTTTTTAAATATTTTTTAGGAGTTTAAGATGATAAATTTATTAAGAGAGATAAAATTACTTATTTATTGATAATTTTATATTTATTTTACAAATTATGAAAAAAATTAAAATTCAAATTGAGCTAACACAACCTTGGGTATTCTTAGAACCTTTCCCTACCGTTTGCACTGTGAACCAGTCCTTTAGATGGCCCGATTAAGGCCTAAAATTACTGCTGCAAAAGACTGATCAGAACTAGGCAAAATCAGGAGAAATTATTACGTACGGACACCGCATGCATCTTTGCATGCGGTGTCCGATCCTGACCGTAAATCACGGTGATCAACGGTCAGGATTATTTCGGTTTTTTTAGGTTTTTTAAAAAAAATTTAGGTGGGGCCNATTGAGTTCAAGATCTATATATCATTTCACTTTATTAAAGTATGAGTTTTTTAAAATTATTTAGATTTATCTATATTTCATTAATATAGAAAATCTTGGATGACATTGTTTTCAAGTGATTTTGGACCTCTCTGAAGCTAATGTGAGAGTTTGTTTCAAGTTTGAGGTGGTTGGTTGTAAGGTTAGGAAATGCCCTCGTGCGACATGATGAATTTAGACTTTTTTTATGATGGGGAATGTCTAGAAATGGTGGGGAGTGAGAGTTAAAATCTGTGGAAGTGTTTCAGAGTAAGAATTTTGAAATTTTTTTAAAGGACTGGGAGCTTCAATTGGTTTAATAAGTCTCAAGTTTGGCCATTAAAATGGCTAAGAGAGTCTATGGGGAACTCAAGGACAACTTGAAAATGANTGGCCATTAAAATGGCTAAGAGAGCCTATGGGGAACTCAAGGACAACTTGGAAATGCTTTGAGGATCATCTAGAGGTGCTAACATTGCTTGGGAAAAGTTGGGTAGGAGCTTTGGTTAGATAAATGAGGACTCTCCCTCTTTTTAGATTTCAAGCATGGTGCCCCAATGGCCATGGAGGAGAAATGGGAGGATCTTGGGCTACATCAGGGAGATTCTAATTAATTTGGATGGCTGGGCTCAGATTTAGTGGGATCTGGTCTCCTTAGAGTTGATTTGGATTTTGGTGGCTAAAGGTGCCATGTGGAAGGGTTAGCTTGAGCTAATGCTTGGTTTTCATCCTTCAGTTTTTGGTCAAGATTTTGGGGTTGATTTCATTAGATTTTATTTAAACTTAATCCCTTAGTGTGTCAATAAGTAGTGGGGTTAATTTTAGCTCAACGTTCTTTAGGGTTTGCAAGGGTATAGTTAATTTGGACTTTGGTTTGGATTTAGAGCTTGTGCTTAGGTTTAGATTTAGGGTTTGAAGATTAGGTTTAGGTTTAGTGAGCTCAACACTTATGGTGGTCTTTAAAAATTTTTCGGTAGTTGTTTTAATTTGGTTTAACTTTTTTTAATCTTTGTTTCATTTTAATTTTTTATAATTTAATCAATGGTAAGGTGACNTTTAGTTCACTCATTATTGTGTCCTTTTAATTTTATGTTTAGTTTGTATTTTTTTTTAATTTTATATAAATATTTATATTTATTTTTGTATTTAATTGATGTTTTAATTAGAAATTAGGCTTTTCTAGTAACAACATGAGCTCTTTCCATGGAAAAATAAGTGAACATTTTTATGGGCAGAGAGAATATCCTATTCAAATATTGAATTATTGACTATTAGTTTTAGTTAGGTTTAAATTTAGTTATGGGTTAATGGATTTAGGTTTTATTTTTATTAAATTTTATTCATTTCATTGAGTTCAAGATTTTTTTTTCATTTCTCTTTATTAAGTTATGAGTTTTTTAAAATTATTTAGATTCATCTATATTTCATTAATAAAGAAAATCTTGGATGTCTTTGTTTTTAAGTGATTTTGGACCTCTATGAAGCTAATGTGAGGTGGTTGGTTGCAAGGTCAGGAAATGTCCTCTTGCTACATGATGAATTTAGACTTTTTTTATGATGGGGAATGTCTAGAAATGATGGGGAGTGAGAGTTAAGGTCTATGGAAGTGTTTGGGAGTAAGAATTTTGAAATTTCCTTAAAGGAATGGGAGCTTCTATTAGTTTACTATGTCTCAAGTTTGGCCATTAAAATGGCTAAGAGAGCTTATGGGGAACTCAAGCACAACTTGACGATGCTCTGAGGATCATCTAGAGGTACTAGCATTGTTTGAGAAAAGTTGGGTAGGAGCTTTGGGTAGATAAATGAGGACTCTCCCTCTTTTTAGATTTCTAGCATGGTGCCCCAATGGCCACGGAGGAGAAATGGGAGGATCTTGGGCTACATCAGGGAGAGTCTAATTAAGTTGGATGGTTGGGCTCAGATTTAGTGGGATCTGGTCTCCTTGGAGTTGATTTGGATTTTGGTGGCTAAAGGTGCCATGTGGAGGGGTTAGCTTGAGCTGATGTTTGGTTTACATCCTCCAGTTTTTTGTCAAGATTTTGGGGTTGATTTCATTAGATTTTATTTAAATTTAATTCCTTAGTCTGTCAATAAATCATTGGGTTAATTTTAGCTTAAAGTTCATTAGGGTTTGCAAGGGTATAGCTAATTTGGACTTGGGTTTCGATTTAGGGCTTGTGCTTTGGTTTACCTTTAGGGTTTGAAGATTAAGTTTAGGTTTAGTGGGCTAGACACTTAGGGTGGTCTTTAAAAATTTTCGGGTAATTGTTTTAATTTGGTTTAAATTTTTTTAATCTTTGTTTTGTTTTATTTTTTTATAATTTAATCAATGGTAAGGTGATTAAATTATATCCCTAACTATCAAGTTTGGATTTATAAGATTGCTTGTGGTTTAATCCTCTATTTGGTTGATTTAATTTTAATGGGATATATTTCATTAAATGTTGATTGTCCCATTTTAATTTTTATTGTTTGGAATTGAAGTAATTTTAATAAGGTTTGACTTTACTTTAAAGCTTAATTCCTATTTTACTTTGATAGTGCTTGATTTTGTTAATTTTCATTGCTATTGATTTTAGTTAATTATGGCTAATAATGAGTTTAGTTAAATTAATTTGTAGTTAATNCTTATGTCTTAATGATTTGGCATTAACCAGCTCAGCCAAAGGTTAAGGATTTGAAATCAAGTGTATGGTACCTTGAGGGGTGAAGAATTTTTTGAAAATTTAGTTTGGTTTTAGTTCCACCACTAGTTTCCTAAGTGAGCCTAAAGTGAAACCCTAAAGGATGGACACTAGGATCTGGAGTAGAAGGGTAAGAAGGACTTCATAAAATAATGGAGTCAACATAAGCTAACCCTTCTTTCGGGTCTTTCTATGATTCATAGTCATTGGACTATGTCTCAAATATTTTCAAACCCTAAGTCTATTAATTTGAATCTTAAGCATTGATATCACAAACACTTATAGTCTAATCATGCATAAGATAAGTCAACACTTTAATCAAAAGTATTCTCGAGAGCCACAACTCCTGAGATATAACTTATAATGAGGGCTTCCCCATGCAAGTATACCTGAACTCATAATAAGATAAACCATATTATACATCTGCAAGGTTAAGGAAAAAACCCTAGTTCTGTAACCTATAAGTCATAGAGATTTTCATTATGTGGTTATTAGATCATTCTAGGATAATATTTCTATCTATCAGGATACAATATTATTCTTTAAATTATACATTCACTCTCTTACATAAAAATCTTTTGAGATCCATGTTGAATACAAAATAAAAAAACCCCACTAGAAGTTATTCAGAGGATGTAATATAAGGTTGATGGTCAAGTTGCTCCAATACAACAGTGATGGTTACGTGAAAACGATCTATATGGTACATTCAATAATAGTTGTATGGAACTAATCAAACTAAAGTGATTTGATGATAGTATTTAAGCACAAGTAATCATATGGTGGCGCTCAAACATAAGTTGTCACATGCCAATGGTATGACAACAATGGTGAGTGTTAAAAGTTAAGTAGAGTTCAAGGATCCTCCAAGTTTCAAAGTTCTCTCCAAACTTCATTCCCATTTTAGTTATAATTTCAAAACTTGGTCCTCTCTTATATAGAGAGTTAGGATCAATTTATAAATTTTATAAGTGACCTTTTCTATAAACGTCACCAAAATTCAAAATACTTGAATCATGAGAGGTTTTATGAGTTTTAAGGGTGCATTTATTTTGGTTGAGGTTGTATGAACTATTAGTTTAACAGTTGCTACAGAAAATCTGTTGTTTAAAAGAAGGTGTTCTAGAAATAGTTGTTTTTTCGAAGAGCTCATTTTCGAAAATGTTATCTATGGATAAATACATGAAATATCACTCTTCTTATATTTAATTATATTATATTAAAAAAGTGAAAATAGAAAAGTAAATTCAAAGTTAAATTTTAGAATCAAGAGTTACAAGATATAATGAGAAAGAGAATAAGATCATCAAGGATAAGTGATTTGACAATTTAATGAACCCATTTAACCTGATTTATACAAAAACATGCTTATTTGTATCTACATGAGATATAAAGAAATACCAGCTGTGTTTGCTATAGTAAGCAATGACTAACTGATAATCACAATAATCCCACAACCAAATGATAAACCTGTCCATCTCATGATAATGATCAAGCTATTTTCCACTAATAGCTAAGAAAAAAAATTTCATCCATAAAGTGATTAGATGGATTCCTCAATATGAAACATCACCCATATTCTAGGCTTCTTACCATCATTTGTTAAGAAAAAATTTCTAGGGGATTCAAAATCTGCAAAATAAATAAATTTGCAAAACATAGAGGGAACCACAGCTCACACACTTGTTCCAGTCCTAGGCACAATGGCACCTATCCTGGGTGTAGAGGCATCAGTCATGGGCGCGAGGGTACTGGTCCGAGGTGTGGGGGCGCCAGTCCTAACACAAGGGTGCCCTTAAAATAGCGCAAGGGCACCACTTGAATGGGGCCACTAAAGTATGTAACGGGGGTGTTGTAGTAAGTAGTGTGAGCACTGCAGTAAGCAGTGTGAAAGCACCCTTATAGAGATGGGCACTCTGTGTTAGAAAGCAGAATTGGAATGCAAAATGCGGGACACTACCCATAGTCACCATATTATGGAAATTTACATTGTGGTTTAATTGCAATTCCCTAAATGAGGGATTCAAACGCTTGTTCCACGGATGTGGCTCAACATTCAAACCGAAAGCCCAAAGAAACGCATCCTAACTGATCATAAAGTTATTTGAGTCTTCTCCTCAAGACACTTGACTTAATTAGAAGCAAGAAAGATTTGAACGCATTTAGTCCTCTAACTAAAATATTAGTGTTATTAAATACACTTCAAGTATTTTATTTGGGCTCATGTAAGCTCAGATTGGAACACTATTAGTGTAGTTAGGTTTGCCTTGTTAGATGATCGATTTGACTATAAAGTTGTTCAATTTGGATTTATGAAGGTCCTAAACTTTACTAGGGACATTATGTTTTGAGATTCGTGTTTGATAAAGTGATTTATTTTCAAACATCGAAATTATATGTATTCAATTGATCTATTCTATAATTAATTAATAAAAGATAAGGATGTTAAAAAAAATATGCTAACTATTAACCACTTAAATTATTTCTAAGATTAATTTTAATTATTATTGGCTTTCAAACAAGATATAAATCTATTTATTTGTCAAATTCTGAAGCTTTTAAACTATTATTGGTTAAATGTGCTATAAATATAATAATTATAATTTTTCAAATGTGATATAAATCTATTTTAAGGCTTTGTTGTTGTTGTTGTATCAAAATAACACAACAATTAAGCAAAAGAGCAAAATGTTGAAAATATGTTGATTTTTAGATTGTGACTTTGGAGATGTATGGATTTTCTCTCTATTGGTTGTTGGTTTGCTGAAGAAACAATTAAATGTAAAATAGATATTAACACATGTGCAACTAAAATTATGTTTGATTTATTTTGAAGTTATTTATTTTGGTTGGTTTTAAGTAAAATAAAAATAATGGCTGGCAGTGGCTGGTGGCGGGTGGCAATTGTGGTTGGCTGTGCTCGTGGCAACCAGCTAGCAAGTGCGGGCAAAGGGATAGTGGTCAACAACGATGATAGCGAGCGGCAGGGTGGCGGACAGCGGTCTTCCAGCGGCACGAAGCCGGTGGGCGGTCGAAGGCAGACGATGGGCGGCAGGCTGCAGAGATGGCTGCTGGAGGTCGGCGGAAGTGGCCGGCGGTCGTTGTTGGCTAAAGTTTGACAGTGCCAACAGATTGGAGACTGCAATGGCGGTTGGCCATTGATGACAGGAACATTTATATCGAGTATGATTTGAAAATCAGTTAGATACAACAAATTCCAAACGTAAAAAAAATAAACTATAAAATGAATTCTAAATTTGTTCATTTTTTCCAGTCAAACATCAAAATTCTTAATAACCATACAAAGGAGATATAATACATTACTTATTCTTCGGTCCAAATAATAAATTATTATCTAGGTTGAATTTGGAAAGTACGGGCATAATGGTCCAACTGGGACCTACAAAAGAAAAGCTTGGTTTTGGCTGACCGGTCAAGGGGATAAGGTTTGGGTGCAGCAGAGTGCGGGAGGTCTGAAGACCGTCTGTTATGCGCACTAGCAGATCCGCGTGCGTTGGCTCCTGAAAATGNTATAGTACATTACTTATTCTTCGGTCCAAATAATAAATTATTATCTAGGTTGAATTTGGAAAGTACGGGCATGATGGTCCAACTGGGACCTACAAAAGAAAAGCTTGGTTTTGGCTGACCGGGCAAGGGGATAAGGTTTGGGTGCAGCAGAGTGCGGGAGGTCTGAAGACCGTCTGTTATGCGCACTAGCAGATCCGCGTGCGTTGGCTCCTGAAAATTCCTGATGGCTGCCATTGTTGATGCTTTGGAAGGTGGCTGTTGAGTTCTGTTATATATATACACAAAGAGAGAGAGAGAATGGTTGAAGACTATTATACGTGCTCTAGTCATATCTCTTACGTTTAAGAATTCGAATACCACACCCTATATTCGGGGGATTCGAATCTCAGACTAGAAGAGACTTTCAAGCAGAAGCTCGACTAACTGATCTAAGTAGTTTAGAAACAAGCATTTTAATTGTACTAAAATTAAAATATATAATAATGATGTTACACATTCTAGAATATTAATACTTTTATCATTATTTTACAATGATTTTTTCCGTCTATTGTTGACTGTTGAATCATGTCTATGATCAACAACGACCATAGAATTCAGATAGGTAGATTGGGTTGAAAAATACTTAGATTTAAAGCGGGAAGCCAGGTCCTTATTAATCTCTCCATTAATCAAGCATAAGGCTTGGTCCCTATGAATCTCTCCATTAATCAAGCATAAGGCTTGTGTTCTCCAAATTAAGATTTTGAAAATTGAATCAAACATTAAAATAGAATAAAAAAAGTCATAAATTTTAAAGTATAATTAGAATTGAACCAAATAATATGACATATATTAAAATTACTAAAATATAAATTAAATTGCATAATAATAATGTAATATATAAATAAAAAGAAATATATGTTGAAATATAGATCTTACATAAAGAAATCATTCTATAATTTTAAATTTGGACATCCTACTGTTTAAGTAACTAAGCTACTTTTTCTTACAACCATAAGCAGGATTTAGATGATTCTTTGAAATACTCTGTTCCCTTCTCTCAANGTTGAAATATAGATCTTACATAAAGAAATCATTCTATAATTTTAAATTTGGACATCCTACTGTTTAAGTAACCAAGCTACTCTTTCTTACAACCATATGCAAGATTTAGATGATTCTTTGAAATACTCTATTCCCTTCTCTCACNTATATATATACACAAAGAGAGAGAGAGAATGGTTGAAGACTATTATACGTGCTCTAGTCATATCTCTTACGTCTAAGAATTCGAATACCACACCCTATATTCGGGGGATTCGAATCTCAAACCAGAAGAAACTTTCAAGTAGAAGCTCGACTAACTGATCTAAGTAGTTTAGAAACATGCATTTTAATTGTACTAAAATTTAAAAATATATAATAATGATGTTTACACATTGTAGAATATTATTACTTTTATCATTATTTTACAATGATTTTTTCCGTCTATTGTTGACTGTTGAATCATGTCTATGATCTACAACGACCATAGAATTCAGATAGGTAGATTGGGTTGAAAAAGACTTCGATTTAAAGCGGGAAGCCAGGTCCTTATTAATCTCTCCATTAATCAAGCATAAGGCTTGGTCCCTATGAATCTCTCCATTAATCAAGCATAAGTCTTGTGCTCTCCAAATCAAGATTTTGAAGATTGAATCAAACATTAAAATAGAATAAAAAAAGTTAAAAATTTTAAAGTATAATTAGAATTGAACCAAATAATATAACATATATTAAAATTACTAAAATATAAATTAAATTGCATAATAATAATGTAATATATAAATAAAAAGAAATATATGTTGATATATAGATCTTACATAAAGAAATCATTCTATAATTTTAAATTTGGACATCCTACTCTTTAAGTAACTAAGCTACTTTTTCTTACAACCATAAGCAAGATTTAGATGATTCCTTGAAATACTCTGTTCCCTTCTCTCAGAAAATGGACTCTTTAAGAAAATGAAGAGAGAATGTTGCCATTGCCTAAGAAGATATATGAGTAAATATAAGTAGAATTAAGGAAGCAGTGAACCAAAAACTGCATAAATGTATTACAAATTATAATATAATAAGTAGAATTGAGTACATGACCAAAACTCCCTATAGAGCCTCCATTCTTTCTTACTCATAAGAGAAAAATTGTT
Source organism: Phalaenopsis hybrid cultivar (assembly GCA_002079205.1). Lineage (NCBI taxonomy): Eukaryota > Viridiplantae > Streptophyta > Magnoliopsida > Asparagales > Orchidaceae > Phalaenopsis > Phalaenopsis hybrid cultivar. The sequence continues at coordinate 71,411 of JXCR01146577.1, read as the reverse complement.
CTCCATTTGTTAGGTAGTTGATCCCCCATCCTTTCAGCTCCTCAAATCCCTTTGAAAAACTTAATTTCTCAAACCAAAACTAGGACCTTTTTTTGGGTTTAACATGACCTTCCTCAAAATGCAAACTTAAGCATCCCAAAAGCTTTCCCAAACCTCACGACGATAATTCCAATCAAAATTAACTCATCCCATAGCTTCTAACCTAGTCCAAGATCAAACTGAGCCACCGTTTGGTCTAGATAATAGGTGGAGCCTGTTTCAATCCAAATTAAGTTGGCGGAAAGCTTCGTGAGGTGACAATGATTGTGTCTGTCAAGCCTAATTGAGGTCACACCTCTTGGGCCTAGGTATGGATCAAGAAACCTAAAAAGTGCTTTAGGTTTGGAATTTTATGAAATTAATGAATATTGTAGGCTTAATAAACTGTATGAATAAATTCTTCCTTAGTTGATGAAGCTAAAAGAATAAGCCTCAAGTGATTTCATTGAGAATCAAGAGAGATCTTAGGGTTTAAATGTCAATGGTTTTTGGGTCTTCATCCATTGGGGTCAAAATCCTCCAAACTTAACTATTACTTGTCCTCAAGTAATTTTAGTACTATATATAAGTTATGATCTAATGCAGTAAAATTTTAATTCAGAAATACTATAAGTTTGCTTTAAATAAATATCATAGTGAGATTTTCAAAAAAAAATCATGTAATTGAATTAATTCTGTAGCTAACAGATTATCTAGTCATCAAGTTTAAGAGTTCTAGTCTTCTGTTTATTTCAAGAATGACTATATGTTGCAATATTAAGTCACTTAGAATATTCAAGAGATAGGAACTTCATAAGAACTCTACTAGTAAAAGATCTAATTCAATAAATATAAGTTCAGAAATGTATTTAAGTTTTCCCTTTAGGTAGGTCTAGTGAAGCCAATTTTTTATTAGGCATATCCTCAAGCTTCTCCTCACTTCCATACTTTTTCTTTCTTTTCATTTTTTTCTTCTTTTCATTTGGATTGCTATCAATCCTATATATATTTTTCTTTTCTTTTCAGGGATTGTTTTCAATCCTTTCTTTTTTGTTTTTCAAGTGAGGATTACTATATCTGGATAGCCTTTAATGATTTTGAACTTCACTTTTCTTTCCCTAAATTTGAAACTCAAAGCATTTCTTTACCTTATAAATATTTCATAGTTTTTACATCATTGAGCCCTAATCATTTCTTCTCAAATGAATTTCCAGATTCTTAATACTTCAAAATATAGTTTCCTTTACTTTAAGTAGTTAACTATAATCTTATTCTCTTATACTAAATATCTTAAGTTACAAAAATTAATTTTCACTACAAAAATATTTCTTTAAATCTACTATAATATTTAAATAGTAACAAAAGTATAGTTACCTGAATTAAATTCACTACATGAAATCATATAAGTAATTTTTGAAAATATTGAAATAGAGGACATCTAATAGTTAATCTTTTTCTTCCCTCCCCCAAAATTAAATTTTTAAATATGAAATAATGCAAGTGGAAAGAAAAACCATAAATCATACCTCAGTATTGTAGGCATTTTCATCATTCTGAAATTTCTGCAGGCCTTCTGAAATTTTTACTTCACCTGGTCTGTAATATTATGAGTCTTCTACACTATAAATTATTAGAGGAATTTCTGGGTAATGAAATTTTGAAATAAGTATAAAACTAAAACATTAAATAAGCACAATATTTCCTAACACTTACTTCACCTGGTCTATAATATTAGACGCTTTCTACACATATAAATCATTAAAGAAATTTTTATGAAATTTTGAAATAAGTATAAAACTAAAACATTAAACAAGCACAACATTTCCTAACACAATTACAATACTAAATAAAACTTTTGAAATAAGTATAAAACTAAAACATTAAATAAGCACAACATTTCCTAACACAAACACAATACTAAAAAAATAATTAAAAATAAAATGCAAAATTAAAATCACATTATATTACAATCCACAATACTCTCAACATCTATACATGCACAATTAACTACCACACTAACTTTATAACAAAAATTAAAATTATCCAAGTACACTATATAATAAAAATGAAAGTCCAAATACATAAACATTCATTTCTATTACAAAAAAGATTACATAAAATAAAAAATATAAACATAAGTACATCAATTTCATTCTATATCGAAATCCCAAGCTATATATTCATCTCCTTGATCAGTAGGTGGATTGGGTTGATACTGAGTATATTGGGGGCACTCAGGAAATGTAACATCAGGCTCACATCTGTAGTGTTGGGACTGAGCTTCATAATAAGCTCCCTCAAAATTTGAATGCCTCTGCAGGTACTCACTATCATAATCATGTTGGCGTTCTAAACCTCCAATTCTTTCACTTATCAATTCTATACTCTTTCGCTGTAAGGTCAACTCACTCATCAAATCAGAGAGGGTAGGGGAACTAGAAGGTGGAAGGTCATAACTTGTAGAGGGGACATCTCTACTAGTAGAAGGTTCTTCACTTCTACTCCCAGTTCTCCATTTCTCATGGGATTCATAAGTCCTTAAATTAGCCTTATTAAAGGGTTTCATAGGATAAACCCATTCTTCATCTCCAAATTCAACTACAGAAAGTTTGCAAATTGCATAAATAAGTCCAAGGTGTCCTAGACCTCCGCTAGTCTCACTCCTTGCTGTAGTCAATATATTCTTAAGAATTATTCTCCCCACTTTTATAGTTCTACTTTTCTGAATACAGAAATTCAGAATAGCTTTATCTCTAGTTCCCTCACTATGGTGATAGGTCGGTAAAAGAGTAGAAGAAATGAAATTGTGCCACGCCTTAGAGGTGGCATTCAGCATGGAAGCATAAAAATTTACCCGTTCTCGCTGTTTTATCTTCCATGTTCCTTTCCCATTAGTGAGAAAGTTGATCGCATCATTGAGGGGGCCTTCCATCATACTAAAGGATTCATAGTGGTAGCTATAAGAGTTTGGGATTTCATAAAAAAGTGTTGATGTGGGAGGCAGTAAACTCAACAAGGAATCTACGCACTTGAACGATTTCGTCATCAGAGTATATCACATTGGCGTAGAACTCCTTTACAACATTTGCATCAGCTTTATTGGTGGTGTAACAAAAATTTTCCCACCTCCGCTCAGCAATAACTCGTTCAATTTCTCCTCCCGGATTCTCAAAAACTTGATCTTGTATACATTTCTTCCCTCTAAATACTGAAGTAAATCTCGACTGAGCCTTCGCATTGATGAAGCCGGACTTTCAAAAACTCGATCTTGTATGCAGTTCTTTCCTTTAAATATGGAAGTAAATCTTGTTTGAGCCATCGCATTGACGAAGCGAGACTCGTCGAACTCAACTCTTCTCTTTTGTCGTGGAGCCATTTCAATCTAATCAAATTTATAGAAAAATTCCAAAAATTACTTCAAATATGTAAATCATGGCTTCCAATAGTAACTCTAAGAGTTCAATAATAAAATCCTTGAATTTCTTCCCAAATTTTCTTCAAATTCCCAAATTTTTAGGATCTTCTCAATGTGGAAGATTTTCATGGTGGAAATCAAATATTTTTAGCTTAGAGTGAAGCTCTTACCAAAGATGATCAAATCCGGTGCAAAAAGCCTTGAAATTGCCTCCCGATCTAAGATCTTTCAAGCCCTAAGTTTAAAATGGTGTTTTTAGGAGGAAGGGGATGATGAATAGTGGTGGTTGACTGGTCAACATCGCGGTTAAAGGTGTTTTTTTTGTTAGCTCGCCGTCAGCGCGCTTAATTGGATTTTAAATCCTAAGTCTCAGGAAAATCCCGTCGTCGGCGACGTCGAGGGCGTCGTCGGCGTGCTTAATTGGTTTTTCCCAAATTCCAGATTTTTGCGATTTCAATCAATTCCAAGCCTAAACGAAATCCATTTAATCATTATAGACATAATTTTAAGTAACTAAATGATGTACTTAGCACATATAAACTTTCACAACACAAAACATCACATTTATATATAAATTCCAAGGGGGTACAATATACGTTACATAACACACCTAAGTTTGGTATTTTCTCAACCTCAATACATTAATTCAGCGTTGCAATCCAAGTCACAACACTCAAAACGCTGAAAACAAAACATCTTATGCGTAGTCTCAACTATACAGAGATCTATAAGCATAAATCTAAGGAAATACAAAGTTCAAATCAAAATACATAGATAGACATATAGGTAGTAATATAAATCTACTAATCCTTAGACTTCAACTATACAGAGATCTATAAGCATAATTCTAAGGCAAAGCAAATACAAAGTTCAAATCAATTCTATACAGAGATCTGAAAGCATAATTCTAAAGCAAAACAAATACAAAGGTCAAATCAAAATATATAGATAGAAAGAGTAGATATAAATCTACTAATCCTCAGACTCGGTACTCGATTCTCCTCTGAGATCGCCCATTGATTGTACACGAACGAAGAGGTTGTAGAAGGGTCAGAATGGAAATTCTTCAGTTGAATCCTCCTCAGTCAGTTCCATCCTCCTCATCAGTCGTATCAAGCTATCTTCTAAATGTCCAGAATGCACGAAATGTTCTTTTAGATGATCGAAGAAATCGTAGATATTATTAATTGCATTCATGACATTTTGTACCTCCTTTTCTAATTTCTTGATTCGGCGCAGGATCACTAAAGACTTATCAGGGACTAAGGGTTGAACTGGCAGTGAATTCTGAGAGGATTGATCAACTACCATGGCCATGTCATTTTCATCTTCAAATGATGAGAATCTTTTAGTTGGATCCAAAGGCTTCCACGGAATCAGTACTTGTTCTTAATTCTCATAGGACACTTGGAACTGACTGCAAAGTGAGAAAATTGTGGAGGGGTGTCCAAGCACATAAGTTGATCCGTGAACGATCAGGCCCAAAATTAACTTCATAATTATAGATCCAATGTCGATCGGCAATCCCCTTTGGATGCAGTAATTCAAAATGGCACTTTCTTTAGAAACTTTACCGATCTTCATTGTCGGTAATAGTTTCGCAGAATTCAAAATGGCACTTTCTTTAGAAACTTTACCGATCTTCATTGTCGGTAACAGTTTTGCATAAATGAAAAAGTGCCAATGTTTAGAAACGGGATTCAGGAGTGTTGCAGAAAAACTAACATATCTGTTTTCTCTTGTTTCCCAATCGTCAGTTTTGTCCGTTAAATATTGGTAAATCTCATTCATCTGGTTTCTCGTTGGGACAAAATTGGAATAGTGGCAGACAGGAACATTTTCTATCATATATAATTTGTTGATCTGTGTAGGAGTGAAAGTGATCCATGTCCCTCGCACATAAACAACTCCTTAGTTGATTTCATGAAAATTTGCATAAAATTCTTTTACCACAGGAACCACTATGGAAGCAGTAGTGTAGCACAGCACTTCCCATCTTCGCCGCACTATCGTTTCTTCAATATCGGTCGTAGGATTATTCAATCTGTGATTCACGAATCCTCGTTCTTTGATTAACCTTTTCTTCTTCAGCAACTTGTTGAAGATTCGCTGCGCTTCCGCACTAATAAACTTCCGCCGATTGAAAACTCGCATTCTGGGATTATCTGGGGAATTGGATGCCATAGGAATGAAATTAGTAGAGTTCCACTTCATTTTTTGAGGGAATATATCATTAAAATTCGGATTTTTTAGTTCAAAAAGACTATTCATGCCCAAAAAACGTCAAAAACTGCCACTCAAACACAAGAAACCGTCATCTTACCGGTCTCACCGTCGACGGCCTCGAGGGCGCCGTCGACGTACTTCTGTATTAAGTTTTTCAGGAATCTCGGGAAAAACCCATCGTCGGCGGCGTCGAGGGCGCCGTCGTCACCCAAGGAAAAACTTTCACAGTTTCGCTCTGGTCTGATTGCGTTCAATTTTTCTTCATGGATCCAATTTTTAAGATGTTTCAAGGGTAAATAAGAATAGTAGAGCTTAATACTACCAAAAACTAGTGATAATTTCAAATAAAAACAACTATAATCACGAATAAAGTAAAGATAAATATGGGTTACCTCCCATAAAGCGCTTGGTTTGACGTCGTTAGCCCGACTTATTCAGGTGTTATTCAGGTTGACCGATCATTAAAACCTCTTTAAAATTTATTCTTTTACCCTCATAATATGGTTTTAATCTATGACCACAACAACAACAACAACAACAAGCCGTAATCCCACTATGTGGGGTCGGCTACATAAATCCTTTTTCTCTATTACGTCCTATTTAGTGTCATATTTTCATTTAGTTCTAATAAATTTAGATCATTTTTAATACAATAAGCCCAAGTCTTCCTAGGTCTACCTCTACCTTTCTTAACACAAGTCGAATCTAAAACATCTACTCTCCTAATCGGATCATCTAATGGTCGACGTTTAATATGACAAAACCATCTGAGATGACTTTCTCTAATTTTGTCTGTCACAGGAGCTACAACAACCCTATCAAGAATATATTCATTCTGAATTTTGTCTCTAAGTGTAAAGCCACTCATCCACCTAATAATTCTCATCTCAGCAACACTTAACTTATTATTATGCTTCTCTTTTAAAGGCCAACATTCAGCGCCATA
>JXCR01146577.1:27131-55562 GCA_002079205.1 Phalaenopsis hybrid cultivar | reverse complement strand
CTATGCGATTTAGGTGCAAGCATTAACCTTATATCATTCTCAATATTTAAAAGATTGGGATTAGAAGAAATAACCACTGCTACTGTAACTCTGCAATTAACATATCGTTTAATAACGTGCCCTAAAAGAATTATAGAAGATGTCATAATGAAAGTGGATTAATTTATCTTTCTTATTAATTTCATTGTCCTACAACCCTTAATCATGAATAAAGTTGATAAAATAAATAATATTATCAAATGACTTTTACATCACATAGTTAAAATACAGTCAAATAAACTCAGAACTTCAACTTCATACAAGAAATGAAGTTGTACTTCAAATCCCAGCCATTCTTTGTAAATGTAAAGCTTGGCATTACATAGAGATTTGGGAAATTGTATGATATTGTTGGTCTCACCATGAAGCCATCACCATGTTGTAGCTCAATAGGAGAGAATCAAGATTTGTTAGTCTCATGTGTCATGACATATATATATATATATATATATATATATATATATATATATATATATATGAAAAGAATGGTCGAAGACTATTATACGTGCCCCAGTCATTCCTTATGCACCTAAGAATTCGAGTACCACACCTTATACTCGGGAGATTCGAATTTCAGACCAGCGGGGACTTACAAGTAGATGTTCGACCAACTGATCTGATTACGCGGCCAATATCTAAAATTAAAATATATAATAATGATGTTTACACATTCTAGAATATTATTACTTTAATCATTATTTTACAATGATTTTTTCCGTCTATTGTTGACTGTTGAATCATGTCTATGATCTACAACGACCATAGAATTCAGATAGAAAGATTGGGTTGAAAAATACTTAGATTTAAAGCGGGAAGCCAGGTCCCTATTAATCTCTCCATTAATCAAGCATAAGGCATTAAAATCCTACTCAAAATCATTCATGGTCCAGTGGCATCTTGCTTAAGGGGTTCACTATAAAAAAATTTGAGAAGTTACTCAGTAAAGCTATCAGTCTTCAAGAAGAAACCAAACAAATGAAGATAGCTGAAAAGGGAAAAAATCAAAATCATTCAATATAATTAAAAAAAATTATGGAATATCTCAACCGTAGAAAATGGTAAACACAAATGCAGGCGTGACCCAAACAAAGAAAATAATGACAAGGCGCCAATCTGCAACAACCACATCCATCCTTACAATTGCAGTTCCAACAATTGAATCACCAAAAGGTTGAAAATAATCCATGGTAGAATGAATGAATAAAGAGTATCTGTTCAAGATAGAAGTTGTCGCTAAGAGATTCTATAGTTTATTGAAGATACCAAAGTTCAAGCTGTCGGAGGCAAAAAGGCCAGGGGAAGTTGACATAAAAGACCAACCCAACTTTTGTGCCTACCACAGAATGCTCTATCACAAGATTTAAGACTATTGTGAATTCAAATACTAGTTAGAATATAAATTTAAGGCAGGGAACATGGTCATCCTAAAGGAATACCTGAAAGAGCCTAAAAAGGGTTCAATCAATGTAATCTCGACTGGTGAAATTGCTCTAGTCTATCCCCACAAAATAAAGACGGATGGGATGCATCATGGACCAAGTTTTCATGGTAGATTCTCAACAAGATAAATCTACTCGAGCCTCAACATCGACATCAAATATTCCACTGCCATGAAAACAAAATAAAAAGAAAAAGATAAGGATGCCAAAAATGCTAAAAGCTATCATAGTATACGGGTTGTTATTCCCTTTGCACCTTCTACTTCTTTTAATTCTCCTTCTTCTCCTAGATTGGTGTCTCTGATCTAGGAAAAACATTCCTCGATCCATTGACTTTGTATGAATTTCTCTTCATCCGTCCAGGGACAGTTAATGCAAAGATTTTTAATTGCAGTTATATTTTATCTATTTTTTATGATAATGATTCAAAAAACAATCAATCTACAATCAACCATGTAGAAAATTCTTAGATCGTACACAATCTCAATGGGATAAATGACAATCACAATGACTTCAAATATGATAATGATATTAATTCCAAAAATATCGATGATATTGCTAAACTCGATTTTCAATGGACACCAATTTCAATAGAATTTGGAATTTTCAAACTCAGAAATAAAAGAGTCAAATAAAATACTCCCAGAAGATCCTACACAAGAATAAGAAGAAATAAATGAAATCAACTTGTCGAGCAGTAGGCTTTTACTTCCAAGGATGGCTCCCAAGGAATAAGAATTACAAACCATTATACCAGAGAATGTAGTCCAACCGGTACAAGAAAGACTAACTCTAGAAAATATTGAAAAGGCTTACGATAAAGTGGACTATGATGTTTTAGCCCATTTGAGGAAGTTACCAACAAAATTAAGCATCTATGATGCTCTCGTTCTCTCTAAATAAAGGATAGAATCATTAATAAAAGCCCTTTTAGATCCTAAAATTTGTTTAGCGTAGCTGACTATACATCCTCAGACAAGGCTTATTCATTGGAAAAGCATACCAAGGTTACATTTTTTGTTGATGATTTATTTATTGGGCACAACTGAACATAGTCGTTCATTATATACCTTAGTAAGCATTGACAACATCACGCTTTTAAGGGTGTTCACTGACTGCGGCGCTTCAATTAACATTATGAGTTTAAATACATTTGCTTACTTAGACATCAATGTACGTAAGGCAATGATTGATAAAATGATGTTATGTGGCTTCAAATAAGAAGGATAAAGAGTCGTAGGGTCAATCACATTGATTTTGAAAATCAGTGATTTTATGGTAATGATGAAATTCCATGTCATGGACTATGAAACATCCTTCAATGCATTATTTGCCTGATCATGGCTCCATGAATACAAAATGGTTCCTTCATCACTGCACCAGTGTATCAAATATCCACAAGGAGTAGAATATTGTATCAAGGGTGACCTACAACTATTCTCGATATAAGAGATTGGTGTACATGAGGATCTCTTAGACTCCATTAAAGAAAGTTTTCTCTGGGGATGGAGTAATAAATATAGAAGAAAAGAATGAAAACAAGAAAATGAACAAAGAATCTGAAGAAAAAGAAAAGAAAATTATGAAATACCATTCTATTGCTCAATCAAAGGGAGTAGACTCTCATAAAACTCACATTTGAGTTCGAGACTAGGGACAACGATGAGCTCATATATCAACTATCTAAGGAAAAGGGAAATCGACGAAGAAATCACCAATCATATAATATTCAAGTATAAGGCTTCCTATTATTAATTACTTTAAGGAAACCTCTTCAGGAAGTCAGCTACATCCTTGTACCTAAGGTGCATAAGGGAAGACAAAGTTGATGACGTACTCCATGAAATTCATGGTGGATAGTGCGGAAATCATTCTGGAGGAAATATGTTGGCCCACTAAATCTAGTAATAAGCTTAAATTTGGCAAATTTATTTAAACATTCTAAGGAATATTCTAAAAAATTCATGCTATGTCAGAAATACAAATTGTTGCACTACCAGCCGACCAAGGAAATTCACCCGATCATCAGCCCTTGATCATTCTCCATGTGGGGGCTTGACATCATTAGACCTTTTCCCCGTCAAGAGGATAGTGAAAAATTTTGCTAGTGGCCTTCAATTACTTCTCAAAGTGGGTAGAGTAAAATCCCCAAGCACACATTACAGTGGACTTAGTCCGGAACTTCATTTGGGCTGACCCGATTTGTTGATAAGGGTTAACCCTCGTCATCATTACTAATAATGAGACCCAATTCACCAAAAAGGAGGCTAAATTTTTTTATAAAAGACAGGGGACCAACCTTAAATTTTCCTTTGTACTTCATTCTTAAACCAATAGGCAATCTAAGGCTGCAAACAAAGTTATGTAAAAATTACTGTGAAAAAAATTAGGAGCATAAGGCAAATCGGTAGACTTAATCAATTTGGTATAGTAAGAGATTTGGATACCCCAATCCTCATCCACCAGGAAAAAACTTTTATGTTGTCCTACAAAATGAATCCATGCCAGCGATTGAATGCAATAATAACAATCAGAGGGTACTCTCCTCCTCAACTTCAATGAAGAGGACATAGAAGAGTAGTGTGAGGCGAGAATGGTGAAGGAGTCAAGCTCGCTCTAGAACTCACTAAGGAGAATCAAGCCAACACAGCCCTTTGGTAAGAAGAAATTAAGCAAAGGATAGATAAATATTTCAATAAAAATGTTCATGAGGAAAAGTATACCCCCAGAGACCTGGTACTAGAAAAATCCATCCCTGTCACTAAGGGGTAGGCTATCGAAATGATGGAAAACCTAGAATGGCCCTACATTATTCACCGGAGAGCTAGGACTACGGTATATAAGCCAAAGATGTTTGTAGGAAATGATATCCCTTGAACATCGAGTGGTAACTAACTAAAGAAGTTTTTCCTTAAAATTTTATTTGCTTGTCGATGAGAGAATACATTATTTTGTATAACTCTTCCTTCTCTTTCAAAAATCTCTCAATATAATGGACTACTTATGATACATGATGTCTAAGAATTTGAAGTTTTACATATTAAACACCATTCTGAAGATGATTTTTTATTATTTTCTTTACCTCGGGGAACCCACATAGTTATTCCCAGGGAACTAACATGGTCATGCGTGTAAAACTAACACTACAAGAGGTTAAAACTAATCATTCAGCATAAACAATGGTAGCAGCCTATGCAATGTATTAGCACCCGAGAACAAGAAGCTTTGTGAGAGGTGCGTAGACAGTCATCATGCACATGAATTATAAAGTTAGCACCCGACATCGACAAGGGGTGTCTAACGATCATCTACAGTCTATGGGACATATCGATACCCGGTAGGGACAAACTCTGTTAGGGGTTCGTAAAAGGTCATCTTAAACCCAAATTATGAAATTAGCATCTGATAGTAGCAAGCTTTATGAGGGGCGTCGAATGATCGTCAACGGTGTGTGGGATGTATCATCATCCGACAGCAAGAAGCTTCGTGAAGGGGCTGCGTAAACAATCGTCTTGTTCTTGAATTTCAAAGTTAACATCTGGTAATGACAAGCTCAGCAAAGGGTTTCTAGCGATCTCCATCAGCCTGTGGGAAGTATCTGCACGCACCAGCGAGAAGTTTCGTGAGGGGTGTGTAAACGATCATCCTGAACCCTCATTATAATGCTAACGCGCGGCTCTGACAAGCTCTATGAGGGGTGTATACTGATTTTTGGTAGCCTACAGAATGCTATGACACCCGAAAATGACAAACTGTATGAGGGGTGTGTAAGCGATCGTCCTAAGCCCACATTATAAACTTAACACCTGGTTACAACTAGCTCCACGAGGGGTGCATAAAAATCATATACATACGCGCTTTGAAGACCATAACAAGTCACAAATCATTTATACATTCAAAAAAAGGAGAGGGAGAAAGAGAAGGAAACAAAAATAGTCTATTTACAAATGGCAAACTTCCTTATACTAAGGCAAAATGAAGCATAAAGAGTCCGCTTATAAGTAACAAACTTCCTTATAGTAAGGCAAAAGGAAACAAAAAATAATAATAATACAAAATAAATAGATTAGTTCAATCCTAGACATTTGTAGACTCTCTGGAGTCCTCCTCATAGTTTCTTCAACACCATCATATTGCCCGTGTGTTGATTCTTTTCTATTCTCTAAGTTAGAGAGAAGTGTGTCAAATTCTTTCATCCTTTGCCACTTGAGAACTACCAGCTAATGCTTGACAAACATTTTGATTGTAAGGGAGGTATCGACTGTAATTTGATGAGAAAGACCCTCAAAGTATGCCTCTAGGTAATCATCAAAGACATATTTTACTTCAGTTCCTTATTCTCCTTCAGCAGGTCAGAAACTGAACCTCATGTTGTTAAGTATCGAGCTGCTCTCCTTTAGTAAAAGTTTTAACCTCTTTTCTGCCATGGAAACTTTCTGTTTGAGCTTTTGAATCCGTGAAACAAAAATCCTTGCCTCTTTCTTAGCTCTATCTAAGAGAAAGTTCTGAAAATGAAAAGCATCCTAAGTAATGGCATGATATAGTTCGACTGTTTGAAACATGTCTTTTTTGTCCATTGATCTCAAAGTCTTCTCAACGGTAGGAGACCATAATATCTCTGTCAGAATTAAATGGTAGTCTCCATTCATAGAAGCATTCGGGAACCACTCAATCTCCCTGTCAATGAGAACGTAGTCGTCGCTCATCCAAACTCCAGTTCCTATATAGTGTTAGATTGTCCACTCAGGCATAACCACCACCTTGTACACAGGAGGAGGGAATAAACTTGTATCAGGGGAAATAGTTTTTCCTTCCCTTGGGGGAACGTCACTCTCCGTCCACTTCACTATCCCTTGTTTTTCCTCAGAATCAATCCCAATAGAGAAAGAGCAAGAGGAACAACTCGCCTCACCTCATTCTTGCAATGGTATAAATGAGGTCCCCCCATTGTCACAAGACTCCTCCAACTTAACGATGAACTGGTTAATCCCCAAAATCGGGAATATTGGGTGATCACTGAGATTATCACTTGCTTCCCTCAAAAAAATCTACCAAATTACACAACAGTTACACATGGTGTTTACATATGAACAGGTAAGACAATAGGTACCAACCTTCAGCATCCCCCTCAACAGACCTAACCGAGTTTGACCTACCCCTACCTCTGTCAATTTAAGGAGGAACACCTCTCCCTTGGGGCTTCTTTGAGGCTGCCCTAACACCAACAACCTTCTCCCGAGTGGCCTCTCTATTGTCAGCTGGCCTCCACAAATCCTCAGTCATGGTATCAACACCACACAGATCAATCATATGCTTGATCACTTCAGGGGCAAGGTGTTGAAACTAAGAAAGAAGTTGACCCTCAATCAGCACCCCACGATCTTGAATGTTCATAGGTAAGATCTTCAACTTATTTGTCTTGCACAATATTAGGGAAGTACAGATTCCCTAACCGCCCACACATGAGGCAACCAAGAACTTTGTCTTCCTATCTTTCACCTTATTTTCAAGTCTCTACAATTGAATCATGAGACCTGAGGCAAATTTGATGTAGCCAACATGGTTGATATTAAATTAAAAGAGGTTGTTGAAGACTTTGATCGACCATTGGATTTTCATCATTTGAATAAAAAAAGTATGTGAGTCATAATGACAGTGATCAAATTAGGAAGACATTGGAAAGAAATGATCCTATAAAGTTTGAAGATCGACCACAACTCTTGACAAAAGGGAAGGCAAAGACCCATCCTGAAGAGATCTTTGTAAGAAACTAGGTCAGGAGAAAAGTACTCGTGGCCCACTCATGGCTAGCTACCAGTCGCAGGAGAATATTAGGATCAAGAATGTTACAGTTCTGAATGTCATGCATGTATTCCTTAGAGGAATTGAATCCTCCATAGCATGAATTGAACCAAACAATTATTGAGAAAACTTCAAAATCATGGAGCTGGAGATACTTTACCAGTAGAAGGAAAAGGAGAAAGGAAAGAGGGGAAGGCCTCAGAGAAAAGACAAGAGAGCAACGGTTCTCAACCACCACCAAAATCACACATATATACAAGAACAAGCAATACATGTGGAGGTTAAATGCCGCTAACAAAACTGACACAACAGATTACATGTTACTCAGAGTAAAGTAATGAAAACTAAAAATAGAAATTATATTTAATTTATTTATGTACAAAAAAGGTGGGGTACATTGCACATAACCCCAGAATTACCTAAGAAAGAGAACACCTCACTATACGATTGCTCGCCGCAGTACCCGAGATAAACCATCAGTGAGAAAACTTGTCATACATTAACTCTTTTCTCAACATGCAAAGATCATCATGACCATCCCTCAATCAAGCAGTGAGACTCTCTCTGACGATTGACACCTCTGAGCACAAGCAATCATCCCCCTTGAATAGCAAGCATCTCCCCCAAGAAAATAGAAAACTCCTCGCAAAAAGAAACACCCTATCCCTACACCCGATCGGCTCTCTCTATAACTTCAGCAATTCTAGCATCATCTCCCCGAGGATATCCCATAAAGTAACGGAAATGCTCCTCCATCTCTGCAAAACGGTGCACTATAAAGTTGGAGGACACTTTGTGCCCACCAGCTGTCTCATCCTCCTTCACAGTGCCAGCAGAAACCTGATAACCCACACTCTGACCCCCGCATAGGGAAAGGTTTGCCACCATCCTATGCCGCTCAACACCGTGCTCCATAATACCTTGCCCCACTATGGCTGATTCCACCGCTTCCACGTCCTCAAGGGTTACTTGCTCAAAAACAATCATATCATTCGCGAAACCGGCATCAGTATCAATCAACACAGAATCGATAGTTAAGACTTCATTAACTGCACCAAAGAAAGAGATACAAAAGATAATTCAAACTAGATACCCAAAATTTGCCCCCATTTAGACGTGGAGTAAGAAAAAAGATCCTCTCTAACATTCTCTAGCCCTTTGACCTTGGAGGATAAGCCACTCTTGGTTGGTCGAAGTTGTGCCTCAGCTTGGATCGACGCCCCCTCAATGCGTCCTTAGGGAACCACTGCCCCCGCAACAACCTGAACTGGTATCCTTGCTCCTCCAACAAGAACGTTTAACTTCGATGGATGCTCTGTAATGTGAACGTCCGAATTGTTTCCAGGCTACTCCGAAGCCCTCTCATGCAACGAGCTTGCAAGGAAACCCAAAGGTCTGACTTGTTCAACGTGCTTCTCAAAGCACAGTTTCTGTGCAACACTCTTCTAGCTTAACTCCCCTAGGGAGACCTCGCTCCCCAGCTTCTACTTAGTGTCCGGTTTGTGAGCTTTCGCCCGCATGTTACCAATATCCTTGAAGAGGGCATCCTTGTCGGCAGGTAACGACCTCTACTGGACATGATAGCAAATGCTAAAGGAGCGCACAAGTTCTCAAGAGTAGAAGAGAGAAGAAAAAGAACGCAAACTCTCCTTGTCCCATGATCTATTTAAAGTGGGTCGGACACGAAAATCTAAGGAAGTTCACTATTAGGCAATAATTTTGTTTCATTATTTCTCACTTGTTTTAAAAATTCTCTTGTCCTCATGTACTGTGCAGCCTCTGAGAAGCAAGATAATCTGGGAAATAAATATGTATATGCAAATTATGTCAGCTTGAATATTGAAAATAATGAATAGCTTGGATGGTAGATACGAACGACCAAAATAGGATTTTATTGATCGTTTGGGCTGGATACTAGCGAAGGATTTGTTTCGTTCTAGTGATCGGAGGAACGTACCAAGGAACTTCTCAAAGAGTGGCGATCAGCCCACGGGATGATCGACAAGAAATATCTTTATTTGGACCAACTTTCAGCATACTCAAGGCACAACAAACAACCGACGAGTTTCCAATCGACCAAATTAGTCCTCCAGTCTTATTATACATTGATATTTTTGTAATTACCAAAAAAAAACCTCGAAAAGCCTAATAATGAAATGATTTATATGTAAGGGTTATGCATTTGGTGTTGTTCTCTACTCTACTCTCCGTCCCTCTCTCTCTCTCTCTCTCTCTCTCTCTCTCTCTCTCTCTCTCTCTAACGTCTAAAACTATTAAAATTTTATTTGATGTTGCAAAAGATATGGATGGAGAAAGAGCAACATTATAGGTTTTTTGGTAATTTTCGGGGTTTAACTCAATTAATGTTTAATAACTCTTGTAAATTCAATTTAATAAATCATGGGGTGATTAAATCCCAGAAACTCTTCGGTAAAACAACTTTTTTCAGAACTTAAATACTTTAGTTCAAATTAATTTAATTTATTCTTAATTTTAATTATATTAATTATTAATTAATGATAGGTTAAATTATTTAATCATTAATTATCTTTTTTAGAATAAGTTCTCATGAATCAGCGTGTCATTATTTATTAATAAGTATAATTTAATTACAGTTAATATAATGCAATAATTTAATCTATCATCTAATTTTTATTTATACATATAATTAAACAAAAAAAAAGTAACTTAATTCATTAGCAATAAATCTTCAGTAAACCCAGACTAAACCTTTTAAAAATCATTATTTCGTAAATTATTAAGTTAATTAAAACAAGTACTTTTGGTTACCTAATTAAGATTATAATTAAATTTTATATTAATCTAATATTTACTCTAATTTAATTAAATAAAGTAAATTAAATATTTACTTCCTTATTAATTCCTTTCTGCCCAATCCCAATTCACCGAGGGAACTTCATGTCGAGGTCTCGATTGATCCCAATTTCTACTGTAGACCTACCATGTGGCCCATTAAAAAGACTTGTCGTTGCGAAGAACTCAATGGGCACCTAGGTATTTTTTTCCTTTTGTCCTCTCTCCCTTCCTGCATTTTAAATCCTGCTAATTTCTTTAACACTAAGAATCAATCAAATTTAGCTTTAAGCCTCGTTTGATGGGGAAATATTTAGGAACGGAAGACGCACGCAGAGTTGGGTGTGGAAGGAGGCTATTCAAAGGTTTTTATGGGGTTATATCCGTGTTATTGGGGATATAGCCTCACTGTAACTCCCCAATAACCTACAAATAAGTTTCGCAGTTATATATTCATATATTTATCGGTTACTTTATGTATTTGTAGGTTACTTTGAGGTTATTATATTGTTATAGTGAGGTTATACCCCCAATAACACCGATATATCCCCACAATACTCTTTGAATAATCTACTTTACGCACCCAATTCTGCGTGCGTCTTCCGTACTTAAATATATCTTCTTTTGATGATACCGTACAACTCCGTTCTAGTTGAGAGAAAGCCGAGGAAATGATAAATGAAACGTATCATATCCTCGATGTTTCAGCTCGCAACATTTCTAGAACTTCGCCTGTCGCACAGCTCTGTTTCGCTCTTGCAAATAAAATTGTCCAAAATGACCTCCATCCTCTGCAGTAATCTCATTGTCGCCGCCGATCTATCTTCAGAGCTCAAACTTTGGCAGCATATCTTGGAGGAATATAAATAAAGGATATTTTAGCCTTTGTGTTTGAAAAGTTACCATTAATCAAACGGATTGTTACCTGTAATAAATCACTGTTTATGTTAAAGCTGTGTTTAATTGGACTTTTCTAAAAGTTGAAGTTTTCCCAAGCAAAGACTTAAAAAATCCAAGTATTTTAAGAGGTCGAATGGAACATCTAAGTGTATTTCAGTTCAATCCTCCTTAAATCCATCCTTAAAGCTTATACCAGACAACCCCTTTATATGATAGTGGTTCATAGATTATATGGCCCATGTGATTTAAGTATGTATATTCACTATTAAGCAAATGTTCATAAATATTATGTGATATTATATGAAAACTTGCAAAGCTTTTTTTCCCCCATAAATTTGATGATGTAATTGACCAAACAACTTAGGAAAATTTTTTTGTGAAGACTTCTAACGTAAAGAATTATTCGTAGTCCAATAAAATTGCGTCACATGCCGATGACAGAAAAATAAAATAAAGTCCGCTCAGTAACACAGAAGAATATTCCTCTCGTGTTACTGTGTGTCATTATGTTATTATAACTCCGAGAATATTCTCAGAATACAATAATACATGAATAACATACAATAACACTTAAATAATACTGAATAACACGGGAGGAATATTCTCGTGTTAACCGACCGATTTTTATTTTTTTTTCTGTCACCGCCACGCGACTTGATTTTATTGGACTCCGAATAGTTCTCTACATTAGGAGTCCTGACAGAATAATTTTCCAACAACTTAAAGGATTGGCAGCCTGCGGGAGAACAAAGTTTATAAGATATAAAGAATAATATAATTGCTTTCTTTTTTCTTGAAAAGTTTAAGATCTACAAACATCATAAATATCATTTGCAAGGATAATGTGATAGAAGAGTGAAGAATTAGATTCCATTTGTAATATCATTAAAGTTTTCATGTAACAAAGCCATGGTGTTCATTAAGCAAATATCATTCCTTCGAAGCTCCCACTTCGGTAGCTCACCTTTATAACTCTTAGGGTTTTGTAAGATATTCTTTAATGGTATCTTTAATCTTTCTTAGATTGAAAGGATTTTGAACAGAAGATAAATGTCTTGTGTTACCTTCAATAATCAAGGAGAAAACTTTAGGCATTATAATTGTAAACTCTAGTGGTGAGCAAGTGGAACTTCGGCGAAGCGTTAAAAGCTTGATAGCGTTTGTCGGACCACGTAGCAGTGTTATTGCCCTTTCATAAGAATAGGGCAAATAATTCTTCACTCTTCTTCAGAAGTCTTTGTGAATGTTTGCACACTTATAATGAAATAATGTACATGTTGTGCATATGATGTGGCTATTTTGTTTGTTGGAAAAGAAATGTAAAATAAAATAAAAATTATATAGAATAAAAACAATGTTATTAAAATACTTCAGAGGTATTTAGTTGATTGTATGATAAATTCAAAAGAATACATTTTTTATTTGATTTTCAGTAGAACAAATTTATTTTAAAAGTATAATGACGGTGGTCTATAATTTTGACACGTCAACAATTTTTGCAAGGGGGCAACAGGCCAAAGTTGAGATAGTGGTGACAATGGCAAAGGCCGATAATGGTGATGGTGGTAGCGATGACAAGTGGGAATGGCTATCAATGACAGACACTAATGGTAGTTGGTTGTTGTGGTGATGATTGACAGGGTTACGTATGATAATGAAAGTGGCTTGCAATATATTAAAAAATATGCCTAAATCAACATGTTTTAAAACGAAAGAGTTGAGTTTCAAACCACTAAATCTTTTTTTTTATTATTTTTTTTTTTTACGAACCAAACATTCATATTTCTAAAACTCATACATCTATAAACTTTATGCCTCATAGTAGGGTTGTAAGTGTGTCAAGCTGACTTGTGAGCCTACTNATGACAAGTGGCAATGGCTATCACTGACAGGCACTAATGGTAGTCAGTAGTCAGTTGTTGTGGTGATGATTGACAGGGCTACGTATGATAATGAAAGTGGCTTGCAATATATTTAAAAATATGCCTAAATCAACATTTTTGAAAACAAAGAGGTGAGTTTCAAACTACTAAATCTTTTTTTATTTATTTATTTTTGTGAACCAAACATTCATATTTCTAAAANATTGACAGGGCTACGTATGATAATGAAAGTGGCTTGCAATATATTTAAAAATATGCCTAAATCAACATTTTTTAAAACAAAGAGCTGAGTTTCAAACCACTAAATCTTTTTTTTTTAATTTATCTTTACGAACAAAACATTCATATTTCTAAAACCCATACATTTATAAACTTTATGCCTCAGACTAGGATTGTTAGTGTGTCAAGCTGACTTGTGAGCCTACTCGAGTTCGGCTCTATAAGTGGCTCATGAACTGAGCTCTATAAACTGACAAGCCAAGCTCAAGCTAACCCTTACTCTANCATACATCTATAAACTTTATGCCTCAGAGTAGGGTTGTAAGTGTGTCAAGCTGACTTGTGAGCCTACTCGAGTTCGGCTCGATAAGTGGCTCATGAATTGAGCTCTGTAAACTGCAAGCCAAGCTCAAGCTAAACCTTACTCTACTTTTTAACTCGTGAAACGTCTTGTTGAACAAAATATTACTATAAAATGTACTCAAAATATATTAAATTTGAAGAATTTAGTATTAAAGTATTAAAAATATTTAAAAATAATAATATTTTCTATTTTATTNTCGTGAAACGTCTTGTTGAACAAAATATTACTATAAAATGTACTCAAAATATATTAAATTTGAAGAATTTAAAAATTAAAGTATTAAAAATATTTTAAAATAATAATATTTTTTATTTTATATTGATTAATTTCTTATTAATTGCTCATTCTATTTGTCATTTTATTATAACACCACCTTAAATTAAAATTATTTTCTTTTGTTTAATACTAAACAAGCTGGCTCATGAGCCAGCTCGAACTCGTACACTTAAGCTTCAACTAAAGTTCAAACTCAATAAAATCATTCAAGCTCAAGCTCAAGCCAAGCGTGACTCTAGCTCG
The DNA here is from genome assembly GCA_002079205.1 of Phalaenopsis hybrid cultivar. Taxonomy (NCBI): domain Eukaryota; kingdom Viridiplantae; phylum Streptophyta; class Magnoliopsida; order Asparagales; family Orchidaceae; genus Phalaenopsis; species Phalaenopsis hybrid cultivar. Next base: position 41,583 of record JXCR01146577.1, on the reverse strand, counting down.
ACTTGACTCATTTACACCCCTACCTCAAACCTTTCCAACTAAACAAACCCCATTTCCTATATTTGCATAACTATATGCTCGAAAAATTAAGTGATGCAATATATTTATATTGCACAAAAATTATTTTCAATATCTAAGACAAAAAAAAATAATAAAAATAAAGGAAAAAAGAAAAGTCATGGAAGCAAGATTCCATTCCAGCAAAACTGCAGGAACTGAAGACAAAATAGAATGGAGGATATGATGATTATAAGGAGGAAAATGGAAGAGGAGAATTGACATCATGCCTCTCCTCATGATGGCTTGCTCCCCAGACCGACCCCAACCTCATCACACCTATCAAAAAATGCAGCCATGGGGAGGTAAACATGGGACCTACCCACAACCCATCTGTTCAATTCCATCCACTCGCCAACCCACGCCATCCGGCACCTTCATCAAAATGGATCTTTGAACTTTAGGTACAAAATAATAATGATGATAATTGCTAACTCTCTATATCAATAGCTTGATGATGAATGATTTGCTATAATGATGCAATTCTAATAGATATTGTAATAGGAATAGTTCATATATCATCATACTAAATTTTATATTATTCAAAAGTGTTTATTTAGTATAAATGCTCATCATCATGTAAAACTTAGATCTTCACGTGTAGTGAGGACAATAAAATAAAATCAAACAAGTATTAAATTATTCTAATTTTCTCTTTTTTTTTCTTTTTTCTTTTTTTTTCTTTATTGAGAGTTTCTTAAGGAGCTTTGCATGAAGTATACGACGATCAACAAGCCGGTTTACATTTCTTTTTATGAGAATTCATTTTACATGATAACAAGCAGTTTAGGAGAATTCATTTTGTTCTGGCATGCATCTATAATTAATACTATGATAAAAATCATTGAGTAGGAACAATAAAATTAGATTAGAAGATTTATTAAGGCGATTCAGTAGCTCGGTGGTTGAGTAAATTTATTTTTGTGGTGAAACTTATCATGCACGAGCTCTCAATACCTCTAAAATATATATAATGTTTAAAGTGATGTAAGAAATAAATATAATGTTAACCAATACTATAGATAATTTTATGAGTAAAAATGGTAAAGCCTAAAAACTGCTCCTCTATTATTAGCTAAAGCATCAAAAGCATTGTTGATGGGGAATTATTTTGAAAGTTAAAAAGATTTTGGAGAGAGATGCGGAAACCGATTCGAGAGATTTAAAACAAAATTTTGGACAAAAGCACATAAAATTAGAAAACACGGATAACACCAAATTTAATGTGGAAAAACACAAGGATGAGAGAAAATCACAGAGCCATGTTACACTGAGATATCCTTTATAAAGAAAATGAGGAGAATCAGATAAATTACACCACACTCAAGCCTCGTCACACTATGGAACTCAAGAACGCTCATTCCTCTCACCCTTATACAAGAGAAATCAAAATCTCATCCTCAACATGCACACACATTCTCGAAGTGAAGCCAAAACTTGAAGTGAAAACTACCTGAGCTCGATTACTGACACTGGGGTGTCATGATAGTGGCACTATGGTGATCCGACAAGCATTAGGGCGTTGAACTTCATATGTTGCAATGTCAAACACTCAGATTCTGAAACCTGGACCGAACACTGCAATGTTGCAGGACTTGTAGCTAGGGCGCTGCATCTGGACACTCTGGTGCTCCCCTCTAGGTGTTGGAGTGTAGTGCTCTCAAATTCTAAAATCTATGTCGAGCACAGGGGTACTACCTTCTAGGTGTTAGGGAGATTTGCATAGTAAAAAAATATTCATCGTACTCTCTAACACTCATTGTCAAGCTTAATAAGAAAAATTGAGGGCTTTGAGTGACTAATTGATTAGCACAATCATGCTCCATATAATAACAACTGCCCACTTAAAAACTACTTACAATTTTATTATATTCCTTCAAATTTGCAGCATCTTTGTAACTATAGACTATAGTGTAGCCCATCCCTATTTCATCTTTTCTGAGCTCCAATTGAAGCCAAGCATAGCATTATTTTTTCTATTATTACAACCTTAACATATCTGCAGGATTCTGAGATTCATGTTTCTTTTTCAAGGATAAATGACCATCTTCTAGGAGAAGAATAAATAATACCTTAGTTGAATGTGTTTCATCCTATAATGAAATATGAAGTCTTTGCTAAATTTTTGGCACTTACAATTATTATGAAGCTTTCCATTTCCTTGTACCTTGTAAATTTTTTCATAAAGCTCTGTGGATAAATCATTTCTTATTAGCCTCAGTGATACGAATATACTCAGCTTCTATAGATTATAGCACAATAATTTCTCTTAAGCTGGAAACCCAGCCACTACAATGTTCCCCAAAGTGAAGATATTATACGTTGTATCTCTTCTGCCATCAATATATCACATAAGATTTGAATTTACTTATCTCTATAGATTAATCCATGCACTTCCAAAGCAAATGTGTTTTGTTGATTGTTCGTCTCAAATATCTTAGAATCTACTTCACAATCTCTCAATTATGTTTATCTAGATTACTCATTTACTTACCACTCTCACTGCATGTTAATAAGTGCTCTTGCACATATCATTGCATTCATCAAACTTCTAATAGCTAAAGAATAGGGGGTTCTTTTCATCAGCATTCACTCAAATTTGGACTTAAAAAATTGTTCCTTTTATGGTTTAAAATGAATAAGTAAGGGAGTGCAAACTGATTTTGTCTTTTTCATTTTGAATGATCTGTATTGGATCTTTTCACAATATTTCCAAGTTAACTTCAATATACCTGCACTTTTACCTCTATTAATTCATGAACCTAAATCTTTCATTTAAAACTCCCTTGATATTTATTCTTTCAATTCTTTAATCTTCTCCATTTATGATCATCCAATATGTTATCTACATATAAAAGAAACACAAAATAACATTTATCAAAATATTTAATTAGGTAATAATGATTTAACTAATATTTCATGTACTCGGTATCTAACATAAACATGACGAATATTCTATACCACAATCTTGATGTCTTCTTCAATCCATAAAGGCTCTTCTTTCCATCATTTTTTTGAAATCCCTTCATGACAAGTGCTGTCTTTTAGTATTTCTTACCATCTGACCTTCCTTAGCCTAAGAAGCTACTTGTTGTGCAATGCATTTTTGTCATCTTATAGTTGTTTCAATTCTCATATTTAATTAGAAACTATTGATCGCATCTCATCATCCAATGACAAACTTTCACTTCTTTGAGTCATCTACTCAAATGGCCTCATCATAACACTCTAGTCCACCATTGTCAATCAGTAATAAATAGTAAATTGAAGGAGAATACAATTTTCTTGATTGTGAGAATCAACAAGACCTCCTAACATCAATATCATGTGTTTGAAAAACTTTATGTACTTCATCGGATTAAGCACATTTCCTTTCTCGATCTTTCTCATCACTAGCATCTTCTACTAAACATATTTAAAAATATCTTCGAAAGTAATTGGTATACGATCATGTGTTTTTTTTCTATCCTTTTACATTTCCATTACATTAAAATTTACATCCTTGCTCATAAAATAAGTTTTTATTCTGGTAGATCCATTATTTGTAGCCAAATTCATTTGCCATACCCAATGAAGGGGCACTTAATAGATTTTGAATAAAACTTACTTATGGATCCTGCATCAATATGAACATAAGTTGAACAATTACATACTTTCAAGTGAGATAGATTTACTATTCACTCCATACTTTTTTAGATAAGCCTTCATTCAAAAGAGCTGAAGAATAACAGTTTATCAAAAGAACTACAGTGATAATTGCTTCTGATTAGAACTATTCTGACAAGCTTACATGCAACATCATACTATTAACACGCTTTGTGATAATTCTATTCATGTTTTTAAAATCACCATTATATTATGGTATCCTTATTATAGTGAACTCATGTCAGATTTGTTCTAAGTTAAATAACTTCTGAACGTCTAATCCTGATACTTGCTACCATTATCTGATATAAGACATTTCAACCTCAAACTTCCTTTACTCTCAACCAAGGCTTTTCACTTATTAAACATGTCAAATACATCTAATTTATGTTTCAAGAAGTAAATTCATAGCTTTCTTGTGTGATTATTAATTAAAGTCAAAATATATTGATAATCTTCAGAAGACTAAACTAGAGTAGGACTACATACATCATTATGTGCTAACTTCAGCTTTTTATACTTCAATTTTGATCCTCTTTTAACAAAAATAGCATCCTTTTACTTATCATAAACATAATCCTCACAAAAATATAAATCTTCCAATTTATAACAAGAAAATTTTAAAAAGGTGGGACTTCATGCATTTTTCACTCACATGGTCAAGCAAATATTCTCAGAGACCTGTATGAACCTTTGTTTTAGCTACTCCAATAGATTCACATATTTCATGGATCATATAAGTGGTGCTTCAATGTTATCTTGAGTCATCACCATTGCCCCTTTAGTCACATTCCATGAATAATCTGTGAAAGTAGTCACATAACCTAACCCTACAAGCTGACTCATAGAAATCAGGTTTCTATTGAAATCTGGAACATGCCTAATTTTTTATTTCTACATTAATGAATTTAACAATCTTATATCAATATTTCTCTTTTTGATAATATTGCAGGTATTTTTGTCTCTAAAATACACATTTCCTAAAACACATTGAGTGTACTTTTAAACACTTCTTTATTGTAGTAAGCATGAAAGACATCTGTAGAGAGATTTCTATCTGGAGCTCCAACACCAACCATTTTGGGAGCTTTGCAGGCTTTCTTAAAGTGACATTTCTTCTTGCAATTCCAATATTCACATCTACCATTTTANGAATAGTTCATATATCATGATAATAAATTTTATATTATTCAAAAGTGTTTATTTAGCATAAATGTTGGTCATCATGTAAAACTTAGATCAAACAAGTATTAAATTATTCTAGTTATTTTTTTTCTTTATAGAGATTTTCTTAAAGAGCTTTGTATTATTGTGAAACATACGACGATCGATAAACTGGTTTACATTTCATTTTATGAGAATTCATTTTACATGATAACAAGCAGTTTAGGAGAATTCATTTTGTTTTGGCATGCACCTATAATTAATATTATGATAAAAATCATTGAGTTGGAACAATAAAATTAGATTAGAAGATTTATTAAGGCGATTTAGTAGCTCGGTGGTTGAGCAAATTTATTTTTGCGGTGAGACTTATCATGCTCGAGCTCTCAATGCCTCTAAAAATATATAATGTTTAAAGTGATGTAAGAAATATAAATATAACGTTAACCAATACTATAGATAATTGTATGAGTGAAAATGGTAGAGCCTAAAAACAGCTCCTCTATTATTAGCTAAAGCATCAAAAGCATTGTTGATGGGGAATTATTTTGAAAGTTAAAAAGATTTTGGAGAGAGATGCGGAAATCGATTCGGGAGATTTAAAACAAAATTTTGGACAAAAACACATAAAATTAGGAAAAACGGATAACACCAAATTTAATGTGGAAAGACACAAGGATGAGAGAAAATCACAGAGCCATGCTACACTGAGATATCCTTTATAAAGAAAATGAGGAGAATTAGATAAATTACACCACACTCAAGCCTCATCACACTATGGAACTCAAGAACACTCATTCCTCTCACCCTTATACAAGAGAAATCAAAATGTCATCCTCAAAATGCACACACATTCTCGAAGCGAAGCCAGAATTTGAAGTGAAAACTACCTGAGTTCAATTACTAACACTGGGGTGTCATGATAGTGGCACTATGGTGATCTGACAAGCATTAGGGCATTGAAATTCAGATGTTGCAGTGTCAAACACTCAGATTCTGAAACCTGGACCGAACACTGCAATGTTGTAGAACTTGTAGCTTGGGCGCTGCATCTGGACACTCTGGTGCTCCCCTCTAGGTGTTGGAGTGTAGTGCTCTCAAATTCTAAAATCTTTGTTGAGCACAGGGGCACTACCTTCTAGGTGTTAGGGAGATTTGCATAGTAAAATAATATTCATCGTACTCTCTAACACTCATTGTCAAGCTTAATACAAAAAATTGAGGGCTTCGAGTGACCAATTGATTAGCACAATCATGCTCCATATAATAACAACCGCCCCCTTAAAAACTACTTACAATTTTATTATATTCCTTCAAATATGCAACATCTTCATAACTATAAACTATAGTGTAGCCCATCCCTATCTCATCTATTATGAACTCCAATTGAAGTCAAGCATAGCTTTAATTTTTCTACTATTACAACGTTAACATATCTGCAGGATTCTGAGATTTATGTTTCTTTTTCAAGGATAATTGACCATCTTCTAGGAGAAGAATAAATAAGACCTTAACTGAATGTGTTTCATCCTAGAATGAAATATGAAGCCTTTGCTAAATTTTTGGCACTTACAATTATTATGAAGCTTTCCATTTCCTTGTACCTTGTAAAGTTTTTCATAAAGCTTTGTGGATAAATCATTTCTTATTAGCCTCAGTGATAGCAATATACTCAGCTTCTATAGGTTATAAAACAATAATTTCTCTTAAGCTGGAAACCCAGCTCACTACAATGTTCCCCAAAGAAAAGATACTATACGTAGTATCTCTTCTGCCATCAATATATCAAATAAGATTTGAATTTACATATCTCTATATATTAATCCATGCACTTCCAAAGCAAAAGTGTTTTGTTGATTGTTCGTCTCAAATATCGTAGAATCTACTTCACAATCTATCAATTATGTTTATCTAGATTACTCATATACTTACCACTCTCACTGTATGTCAACAACTGCTCTTGCACATATCATTGCATTCATCAAACTTCTAATAGCTAAGGAATAGGGGTTCTTTTCGTCAGCATTTACTCAAATTTGGACTTAAAAAATTGTTCCTTATATAGTTTAAAATGAATAACTAAGGGAGTGCAAACTGATTTTGTCTTTTTCATTTTGAATGATCTATATTGGATCTTTTCACAATATTTCCAAGTTAACTTCAATATACCTGCACTTTTACCTCTATTAATTCTCATAATAAAAAATTTTTTAGTTGAACCTAAATCTTTCATTTAAAACTCCCTTGATAATTATTCTTTCAATTCTTTAATCTTCTCCATTTATGATCATCCAATTAGTATGCTATCTACATATAAAAGAAACACAAAATAACATTTATCAAAATATTTAATAAGGTAATAATGATTTAACTAATATTTCATGTACTCAGTATCTAACATAAACATGATGAATCTTCTATACCACAATCTTGATGTCTTCTTCAATCCATAAAGGCTCTTCTTTCCATAATTTTTTTGAAATCCCTTCATGACAAGCACTATCTTTTAGTATTTGTTACCATCTGACCCTTCCTTAGCTTGTAAAGCTACTTGTTGTGCAATGCATTTTTGTCATCTTATAGTTGTGTCAATTCTCATATTTAATTAGAAACTGTTGATCACATCTCATCATCCAATGACAAACTTTCACTTCTTTGAGTCATCTACTCAAATGGCCTCATCATAACACTCTAGTCCACCATTGTCAATCAGTAATAAATAGTAAAATGAAGGAGAATACAATTTTCTTGATTGTGAGAATCAATAAGACCTCCTAACATCAGTATCATGTGTTTGAAAACCTTATGTACTTCATCGGATTGAGCACATTTCTTTTCTTGATCTTTCTCATCACTAGTATCTTCTACTAAACATATTTAAAAATATATTCGAAAGTAATTGGTATACGATCATGTGTTTTTTTCTATCCTTTTACATTTCCATTACATTAAAATTTACATCCTTGCTCATAAAATAAGTTCTTATTCTGGTAGATCCACTATTTGTAGTCAAATTCATTTGTCATACCCAATGAAAGGGCACTTAATAGATTTTAAATCAAACTTACTTTTGAGTCCTACATCAATATGAACATAAGTTGAATAATTAAATACTTTCAAGTGAGATAGATTTACTATTCACTCTAGACTTTTTTAGATAAGCCTTCATTCAAAAGAACTGAAGAACAACAGTTTATCAAATGAACTACAGTGATAATTGCTTTTGATTAGAACTATTTTGACAAGCTTACATGCAACATCATACTATTAACACGCTTTGTGATAATTCTATTCATGTTTTTAATATCATCATTATACTATGGTATCCTTATTATAGTGAACTTATGTCTGATTTGTTCTAAAGCTTAATAACTTCTGAACATCTAATCCTGATACTCGCTATCATTATCTGATATAAGACATCTCAACCTCAAACCTCTTTTACTCTCGACCAAGGCTTTCCACTTCTTAAACACGTCAAATACATCTAATTTTTGTTTCAAGAAGTACATTCATAGTTTTCTTGTGTGATTATTAATTAAAGTCAAAATATATTGATAATCTTCAGAAGAATAAACTAGAGTAGGACTACATACATCATTATGTGCTAACTTCAGCTTTTTATACTTCAAATTTGATCCTCTTTTAACGAAAGTAGCATCCTTTTACTTATCATAAACATAATCTTCACAAAAATGTAAATCTTCCGATTTATAACAGGAAATTTAATTTTAAAAAGGTGGGACTTCATACATATTTCACTCACATAGTCAAGCAAATATTCTCAAAGACCTGTATGAACCTCAGTTTTAGCTACACCAATAGATTCACGTATTTCATGGATCATATAAGTGGTGTCTTCAATGTTATCTTGAGTCATCACCATTGCCCCTTTAGTCACATTCCACGAATAATCTGTGAAAGTAGTCACATACCCTAACCCTACAAGCTGACTTATAGAAATCAGGTTTCTATTGAAATATGGAACATGCCTAATTTTTCAATTTCTACATTAATGAATTTGACAATCTAATATCAATAATGCTCTTTCCGATAATACTGAAGGTATTTTTGTCTCTAAAATACACATTTCCTAAAACACATTGAGTGTACTTTTAAACACATCTTTATTGTAGTAAGCATGAAAAGAGTCACCTTGGATTTCATCAGTGGAGACATTTGTAGAGAGATTTCTATCTGGAGCTCCGACACCAACCATTTTGGGAGCTTTGCAGGTTTTCTTAAAAGTGACATTTCTTCTTGCAATTCCAATATTCACATCTACCATTTTCTCCCAGGCCTAGAATTTCCTCTCATGGACTTAAATCTTTCTCTATTAATGTTTCTATCTAGATTCCTTCCTCTAGTTTCAATATTCAAAGGAGAAATTGATGATTTACCACTCACCTTCTTGTGAACTTCTTCATTCAGCACTAACCCCATAATTTTATGAAAGTTTAACCTCATATTTTTAGAAGAATTAGTCACTGTAGTAACAAGTCCATCCCAAGTACTAATAATAAAGATAAAAGCATAAGTATCCTAACATCATCATCAAACTTAATGCTAACCAAATATTACTGATTTGTCAGTGTTAAATTTATTCAAGTGTTTAGTCACCAAACCATCATCCACCATCTTTGTATTAAATAACTTCTTCATGAGAAAAGCTTTGTTTGAAGTCAAAGAATTCTCATACATTCTTGTTGGTGTAACCTTGATATCAGTAATATTTTTTTCATTCACAATTTTTACAACAACATATAAGAAAAGTGAAAGTTGGATCAAACCAAGAGCTATTCGATCAAGAACTTCCTATCCTTCTGAATTCATAGATTCTGACTTCTTGGTGATTCCATCCAGCAATAAATATAGTTTCTTTTGATACAATTAATGTTTAATTTATATTTTTCAGAAAACAAAGTTCGAACCATTAAACTTCTTAAATTTGTACCTCACTTTATCATCCATTGCTCCCACTAGAACCAAAAACTTCAGAAATCATGCAATAATACCATTTGTTTGGGAGAGACATGGAATGAAAGACCCAAAGTAAAAAACTGGAATTGAAGCTCATAAATATAGATAAAACAAAAAACACACGAGTTAACAAGGAAAAAGACAAATACGGACAAAAACTACGTAGTCACACCACACCAAGATCCATTATGAAGAAAATTGGAAGAATTATACAAGTTACACCATACACAAGCCTCTCTACACTTTGAAACTCAAGAATGCTTATTCTTCTAACCCTTACTCAAAAGACAATGAAATTTCGTCCTAAACACGTACACATGATCCCACGATGGAGTCAAAACTTTAAGTGAAAACTACCTGAATTTGGTTACTATTGTCAGAGCACCTTGTTGGTGGCGTTGCGGACCTCCAAAGCGCATTGGGGCCTTAACCTTCAGGCGCTACAAGGTCGAGGTCTCAAATTCTAAAACCTGGACTAGTTGTTGCAATGTTACAGCTCTCGACGCTCCTGATGTTCGAGTGTTGTGCTCTCATATTATAAAACCTATACTGAGCATGACAAAGCTGCCATTCGTGGGTCAAGCGTTGTGTGCAGTACAAAAAAAATTTTGCCCCTGAACCTAATAGAAAAAGGATGCTGTGATACTCCCATCAAACTCAAGCTTGATCGTCGAAGCTAATGACTTCAGTGACCAATTGAACTAACACAATTAAGCTCCACATAACTTTAGGAAAAGCTCAAAATTATTTTTTAACTTCATTTTATATTTAATTTTTTAAATTGCANATATATTCGAAAGTAATTGGTATACGATCATGTGTTTTTTTCTATCCTTTTACATTTCCATTACATTAAAATCTACATCCTTTCTCATAAAATAAGTTTTTATTCTGGTAGATCCACTATTTGTAGCCAAATTCATTTGTCATACCCAATGAAAGGGCACTTAATAGATTTTGAATCAAACTTACTTCTGAGTCCTACATCAATATGAATATAAGTTGAATAATTAAATACTTTCAAGTGAGATAGATTTACTATTCACTCCAGACTTTTTTAGATAAGCCTTCATTCAAGAGAACTGAAGAACAACAGTTTATCAAATGAACTAGAGTGATAATTGCTTCTGATTAGAACTATTCTGACAAGCTTACATGCAACATCATACTATTAACACGCTTTGCGATAATTCTATTCATGTTTTTAAAATCATTATTTTATTATGGTATCCTTATTATAGTGAACTCATGTCTGATTTGTTCTAAAGCTTAATAACTTCTGAACATCTAATCCTAATACTCGCTATCATTATCTGATATAAGACATTTCAACCTCGAACCTCTTCTACTCTCAACCAAGGCTTTCCACTTCTTAAACACGTCAAATACATCTAATTTTTTTTCAAGAAGTAAATTCATAGTTTTCTTGTGTGATTATTAATTAAATTTAAAATATATTGATAATATTCAGAAGACTAAACTAGAGTAGGACTACATACATCATTATGTGCTAACTTCAGTTTTTTATACTTCAAATTTGATCCTCTTTTAACGAAAGTAGCATCCTTTTACTTATCATAAACATAATCTTCACAAATATGTAAATCTTCTAATTTATAACAGGAAATTTAATTTTAAAAAGGTGGGACTTCATTCATATTTCACTCACATAGTCAAGCAAATGTTCTCAAAGACCTGTATGAACCTCAGTTTTAGCTACACCAATAGATTCACATATTTCATGGATCATATAAGTGGTGTCTTCAATGTTATATTGAGTCATCACCATTGCCCCTTTAGTCACATTCCATGAATAATCTATGAAAGTAGTCACATACCCTAACCCTACAAGCTGACTCATAGAAATCAGGTTTCTATTAAAATATGGAACATGCCTAATTTTTCAATTTCTACATTAATGAATTTGACAATTTAATATCAATATTGCTCTTTTCGATGATACTGCAGGTATTTTTGCCTCTAAAATACACATTTCCTAAAACACATTGAGTGTACTTTTAAACACATCTTTATTGTAGTAAGCATGAAAAGATTCACCTTGGATTTCATCAGTAGAGACATTTGTAGAGAGATTTCTATCTGGAGCTCCAACACCAACCATTTTGGGTGCTTTGCGGGTTTTCTTAATGTGACATTTCATCTTGCAATTTCAATATTGACATCTATCATTTATCTCGCAGGCCTAGAATTTCCTCTCATGGACTTAAACCTTTCTCTATTAATGTTTCTAACTAGATTCCTTCCTCTAATTTTAATATTCAAAGGAGGAATTGAAGATTCACCACTCACCTTCTTGTGAACTTCATTCAGCACTAACCACATAATGTCATCAAAGTTTAGCCTCATATTTTTACAAGAATTAGTCACTATAGTAACAAGTCCATCCCAATTACTAATAATGAAGATAAAAGCATAAGTATCCTAACATCATCATCAAACTTAATGCTAACAAAATATTACCGATTTGTCATAGTGTTAAAGTTATTCAAGTGTTTAGTCACCAAACTATCATCCACCATTTTTGTATTAATTAACTTCTTTATGAGAAAGGCTTTGTTTGNACCATTTTATCTCCCAGGCCTAGAATTTCCTCTCATGGACTTAAATCTTTCTCTATTAATGTTTCTATCTAGGTTCCTTCCTATAGTTTCAATATTTAAAGGAGAAATGGAAGATTCACCACTCACCTTCTTGTAAACTTCTTCATTCAGCACTAACCCCATAATATCATCAAAGTTTAGCCTCATATTTTTAGAAGAATTAATCACTATAATAACAAGTCCATCCCAATTATCTAACAATGAAGATAAAAGCATAAGTATCCTAACATCATCATCAAACATAATGCTAACAAAATATTACTGATTTGTCATAGTGTGAAAGTTATTCAAGTGCTTAATCACCAAACTATCATCCACCATCTTCGTATTAAATAACTTCTTCATGAGAAAGACTTTGTTTGAAGTAAAAGAATTCTCATCATTCTTGTTGGTGTAACCTTGAGATCAGTAATATTCTTTTCATTCACAATGTTGACAGCAACAAATAAGAAAAGTGAAAGTTGGATCAAACCAAGAGCTATTCGATCAAGAACTTCCTATCCTTCTGAATTCATAGATTCTGACTTCTTGGTGATTCCATCCAGCGATAAATATAGTTTCTTTTGATACAATTAATGTTTAATTTATATTTTTCAGAAAACAAAGTTTGAGACATTAACCTTCTTAAATTTGTACCTCACTTTATCATCCATTGCTCCCACTCGAACCAAAAAACTTCAGAAATCATGTACTAATTCCATTTGTTTGGGAGAGACATGGAAATTGGTTTGAAAGATCCAAAGTAAAAAACTTGAATTGAAGTGCATAAATATAGATAAAACAAAAAACACACGCGTTAACATTGAAAAAAGCCAAGTACTNATCCAGCGATAAATATAGTTTCTTTTGATACAATTAATGTTTAATTTATATTTTTCAGAAAACAAAGTTTGAACCATTAAACTTCTTAAATTTGTACGTCACTTTATCATTCATTGCTCCCACTCGAACCAAAAAACTTCAGAAATCATGCACTAATACCATTTTTTGGGAGAGACATGGAAATTGGTTTGAAAGATCCAAAGTAAAAAACTTGAATTGAAGCGCATAAATATAGATAAAACAAAAAACACATGAGTTAACATGGAAAAAGCCAAGTACGGACAAAAACTACGTAGTCACACCACACCAAGATCCATTATGAAGAAGATTGGAAGAATTATACAAGTTACACCATACACAAGCCTCTCTACACTTGAAACTCAAGAATGCTTATTCCTCTAACCCTTACTCAAAAGACATTGAAATTTTGTCCTAAACACGTACACACGATCCCACGATGGAGTCAAAACTTTATANTCTACACTTGAAACTCAAGAATGCTTATTCCTCTAACCCTTACTCAAAAGACATTGAAATTTTGTCCTAAACGCGTACACACGATCCCACGGTGGAGTCAAAACTTTAAGTGAAAACTACCTGAATTTGGTTACTGTTGTCAGAGCACCTTGTTGGTGGCATTGCGGACCTCCAAAGGGCATTGGGGCCTTAACCTTCAGGCGCTACAGGGTCGAGCTCTCAAATTCTGAAACCTGGACTAGTTGTTGCAGTGCTACTGGTCTCGACGCTCCTGATGTTCGAGTGTGGTGCTTTCATATTATAAAACCTATGCTGGGCATGACAAAGTTGCCATTCATGGGTCAAGCGTTGTGTACAGTACAAAAAAAAAAATTGCCCCTGAACCTAATAGAAAAAGGATGCTCTGATACTCCCATCAAACTCGAGCTTGATCATCGAAGCTAATGACTTGAGTGACCAATCGACTAACACAATTATGCTGCACAACTTTAGGAAAAGCTCTAAATTATTTTTTAACTTTATTTTATATTTAGTTTTTTAAATTGCGTCAAAAATATCTTTAATGTTAGTAAATACAAGCATTAAAATGTTAATTAAATAAATATGTATAATTAAAGGTCATGAATATAACTATATAAATCTTGTAAAATAATATGTATGATGTTTGTTGTTTACAAATTTAAATG
>JXCR01146576.1:9906-40822 GCA_002079205.1 Phalaenopsis hybrid cultivar | reverse complement strand
GCTAGTTGGGGTGTAACATGCACTTTAAATCTTGATTTATATACCCCAAATCTTATCAACCATATATAACCTTGAAATATTTTAAAACTCTATTGAACTCAAATCTCAATAGCCTCCATAATTAAAAAAAAGAATCCATATACTCGCACGATAAAAGATACCATAACTGCTCATCACAAAATTCACACTAAACTCTACAATATAAAATAAAAAATTAAGCAATAATCACGCACAAATCATGATCAAGAACCCCTCTCCAAACCACATTGCATTGTGTATACCTCTGAACTCCATCCTGCAATAACCCCCCAACATTCATGCTCGTTGCTTCCACTTCTGCACATGCTCTAGTTCATCCACACACATCCTCCTTCTCAATCAACATCCACCCTTTTGCCAAACCTCCTCTATGTTCCAAGCTGTCGATCAAAAACTTAATCACCAACTACCTCAAATCATCATTCTTCATAAATCAAGGCAGCATGTCCTCGACAACAAGCACTTAATAAGATGAAATGAGAAACTCATAAGACAAAACCACACGAAAAAAATAAGCTTCGCTACTCAAACTCCAATGACAAATTATCATCATAAACAATGCAAGTTAGCAAAATCAATTTGCCTTTTTTTCTTAAGCATTTTGTGCTTTGTGGAAGTCAATCTTAGCCTTAAATGCCCTCCAAAGTCCCTAAGCAAATGCATGAATTTGTCGTTCATAAAAAAAGTTACAGCTTATATACACTTAAATATATAATTGCACTTTTGATAATTTCCTGTTCATCATTGCCCCCTTTCAAATCTCACTCACATACAAATTATGATAACTCGTTTCTATTCTTATACTAGAAAATTGTATACACACATTGTATATTGACCATGAATATGTTGTCATTGTCATTTAAGATTATCAATCATTTCATCATTATCAAAGGTTTTCAAAGATATTTTGGAGATAATCTTCGACAAACATCATCAAAAGTTTTCCGTCTAGTCCTACGCAATCCACCACATGGGTTAAATGTTTTCCTTGTCATTGTCATTTAAGATTATCAATCATTTCATCATTATCAAAGGTTTTCAAAGATATTTTGGAGATAATCTTCGACAATCATCATCAAAAGTTTTTCGTCTAGTCCTATGCAATCCACCACATGGGTTAAATGTTTTCCTTCGAACATAAAACTGAATATCATTTCCAACTCAACAAATGTCAAAACTTTACAATCATCCTTTTTAAGATGATGATATTATTTACGAACATATGTACGACGCATGCCNTCAAAAGTTTTTCGTCTAGTCCTATGCAATCCACCACATGGGTTAAATGTTTTCCTTCGAACCTAAAACTGAATATCATTTCCAACTCAACAAATGTCAAAACTTTACAATCATGCTTTTTAAGATGATGATATTATTTACGAACATGTGTACGACGCATGACTTGAAATAGGTCATGAAGATAATTATAAGCTACCAGCACCTAAGTATTATGCTTGAAGTTAAGTTTAAGATAATATCAAATCCTAAACCTAGGAATGCAAATGAACCGAATGTTTGACAATCTACTAGTGGCTCAGCTCGATTAGAGCTTATTCATGATCATTTAATTAACAAATCAAACGAAATTTTAAAAACTTTTGTAAATAGTAGATTGCAAAAAGAACAAGTTTGAATGCTTTTTCGATTCATTTATGTTCATGAGCAATATCGTTTAAAGCTCATGAACAAGCTCCATTATTGTTCGATTGCATCTCGATTAAAGCTCTTACATAAATAGTATCATTTAAATGTCTATTTTTTGGCTCAATAAAATTTATTTGATACAACTAGTTTATTTTTTCAAACTAACTACTTAAACAAAGCCAGAATAAAGCTCAATTACAGCTTGTTTATTTCATCAAAATGAGTTTCTCGTCAAACAAGCTCGACAATCCCCATATATTGATAAATAAGCTCAAGCTCAAAGATATTTCTAAAAGCTCAAATTGAGCTCAAGCCGAGCTAATNTATTTCATCAAAATGAGTTTCTCGTCAAACAAGCTCGACAATCCCCATATATTGATAAATAAGCTCAAGCTCTAAGATATTTCTAAAAGCTCAAATTGAGCTCAAGCCGAGCTAATAAACAAGCTCAAGCTCGAACAAGCACCAGCTCTGCTCAACTTGGTTTGTTCGAAGCCCTAGTTAAGTCATAACCTCTATTGATGAAGTGCCAAGGTTGAAGAATATTGTCAATCATAAGATGATAGTTTCTATATATTATTANCTGCTCAACTTGGTTTGTTCGAAGCCCTAGTTAAGTCATAACCTCTATTGATGAAGTGCCAAGGTTGAAGAACATTGTCCATCATAAGATGATAGTTTCTATATATTATTGTACTAAAATATCTTTATGTATGAGAGCTTCAGTTGATCATCTCCAATTCACTTATGATAATCTCAGTACAAATAAATCAATTCAAAAGATCACAAACAAGTACCTACCAACAATTGAGTATGTGCTAGCACTATCACTATCATCGCTTCGTGGCTCTAGTTCATTGTTGGTTTAAATTGTAAAGATTATATGGATGTATGAAGTTTGGAGCAACCAAACAATGAACCCCCAAAATATGTTTATTATTGAATTCACGTTGTTTTTCCTATATTGCATGGCCTCTTCTTCCACCAAATGATTCGGTCATGATAACTTTTACACGTCAAGATTTACCTCCAACAAACTATTTTAGAGAAGAGTTACCTGTTAGTTGAATGAATTGATACATTATAATTCAACTAGTTTAGCCCACAATATGTCATTTTTTTAAGTTCATAATAGATCATTTTTTCACGTCCAAAGAAGTCCAGCACGTACAAAGGAGCTATACTGAACAAATTTGGAAGATTTTTAGGGTCATTTAATTTTGAACAAATTCCATCACGTTTTTAATCGTTTAATTTTATTATGTTGAATTGTCATTTTGGATAATCTTAGGTTTGAATTCAGATATTTTGATAGGATTAGATCTAATTTAGAATAGAATTATATTTTATTTCAAAATCTTTGACCTCGTCTTTATAGCCTTCTTCAATAAATAGAATTCATGGTTGCATTCAGAATATCGACTACTACAATGAAATGCATGAATTTATGCTTAAGCCCTAGTTGAATATTTTTGTATCCAAGTTGCGCACACAAAGTTTCTCCTTTACCCTACGCTCATTAATCCTCCGTTTATCATCACTTACCCACTTCACTGCTTTCATAGTAGATATAGTATTAGATTATAGGTAAGAAAATAAAACAAAAGGTATATAGCTTGTAATCAATTATTTTATTATTAAGCCCAACTGACCTAATCCAAAAAAAATCTGAACGCCGTGTTCTTAACTTATCTGAAAAAATAAAAAGCTAACAATGAACAATCAATAAATATGCTCCTAGACATGGCAAAACGCTGAACACCAGAAATGATCAGAAACCGGGCATTTACAAGCTCAAGCAGTAGGCACATGCCAAGGTATATTTGAATAAGGATGGCATTCCCATTTTAAGGAAATATTCAAAATATCACATAATTGTCTATATTACAACGATTTATGATGAGCTTCCCATTACACTAGCCCATTAGCTAAATGTTGTTGGTAGATAATATCATTGCACAAAAGTAAAAACTGGAATGAACATTGATTTTAGAAAAATATGATAATCAATCTAAACTTGCCTAAGAGTTTTGTCCCAACTCCCAGTAACAAGACATTTCAATGGCTCGATCCAAGCAATCTCTTTGATAGGTTCATCGTGAGCAGCAACTTGAGTTGGTTGGCCGCCGGACATTAAAGGCCACATTTTGACCAGTNCTCACCAATTTAAAAAACTAACACACAACTATTTTTATTTATAATAATATCACACAAATCATAAAGAACAGCAAAATGCCAATTCGTATTTTTTTGCTTTCAATAAATTCTCAATGATTATGTTGTAACACTTACGAATACACATGTTCAGAAGTTTTTAAAAAACAAGATTTTATTTAGTGACTAAGGAACATGTCTGTAGCATGTGTGTAAATCTCTGTAAAATCTAATAATGATACTACAATATTGAAAAAAGCTCAAAGTACATATTTTCAGAGGTGAAATTTTGATCCTTAGTATACAGATAACCAGCATAAAATGGTAAAACTACCCCATCTGCCCAACCCACAAAGAAAAAGAAAACAAGATATTTTATTTCCTTAACAGGTTCACTCGAATAATGGTTCAACTTTAGATAGCAGTCCTCCAAGAAAGGTTCAAAGTTTCATTGATGAAATTGCATAAGCATGGCCTATCTTCTAATACCCAAAACGTACTCATTCATTTCAGAACAATTACCCAATTTTAGGCCAAATTCTTGAAATATGAAAAAAAGCCAATGATCCAGCAAGTTTGTCAAGTTTGCAACTCAGAAATAGTTCAGATTTGAAATAGAAATATACCTCAAAGGTGACAAAAACTTTCAATGAGGTAATTCATACAATTTATTCGACATTCAACAAACGAAGATGAGACAATTAAATAAAAAAGGCAAAACAAACAGACTTAAATAGGCTGCTTATGCAAAATTGAGGAGAAACTCATAATAAGCAGACGAAGTTGTAGACTTCTAGAATTCTGTATAATCAAAAGGGTGTAACCAAAGGCTCTTACACTTGTGGGAGTCTAGGGAAGTGCTGATCCACATAACATTAAACCATCTAAACAGACGCAGAGTAACCTAATTGTTACTGCAGTCCTGCCCTTCATACTTCTTACAATAATCTTACAGCTCAAAAGAAATTAGTGTTGTGATGTATAAAATAAAATAGAAGAACGATCTTTGACGAAAGCGAAAAATAGCACAAGAAAATTCACACCATCTAATACCAGAGGCTCTTACACCTGTGGGAGTCTAGGGAAGTGACGATCCACATAACATTAAACCATCTAAACAGATGCAGGNATGCCTTTGGCTGGCTACTCCCAGCAAGGATTTCCCAACATCTAACCTACAAATTCAATAACGGTCTCCAATTAAAACTTCCAACTATGCCAAGAATATTAAAAAATTACGACTCTAAAGGCAATCAGCTCAGCTATAGCTTGTATTCTTTAGAATAATTACCTGATTATCCCAAGAAGTAGCTACCATATAATTCCCTTTTGGACTGAAAGTGAGGCTAGAAATAGAATCAGTAGGGGCAGGAAGCACCTATAAGAAAGCTCAATTACTACACGTTATAGTGAAGTTATACATGAAACGTTGATTTGAAATTATTTAGTGTGAAAAGATGAACATTATCAACTGCAATAAAAGACCAGCTCGGCAAACACACAGTATGAATAACTTCAGAAAAATTTGAATAAAATAAAAAAGATGCTTTCAATACTCAANATGCAAAATTGAGGAGAAACTCATAATAAGCAGACGAAGTTGTAGACTTCTAGAATTCTGTATAATCAAAAGGGTGTAACCAAAGGCTCTTACACTTGTGGGAGTCTAGGGAAGTGCTGATCCACATAACATTAAACCATCTAAACAGACGCAGAGTAACCTAATTGTTACTGCAGTCCTGCCCTTCATACTTCTTACTATAATCTTACAGCTCAAAAGAAATTAGTGTTGTGATATATAAAATAAAATAGAAGAACGATCTTTGACGAAAGCGAAAAATAGCACAAGAAAATTCACACCATCTAATACCAGAGGCTCTTACACCTGTGGGAGTCTAGGGAAGTGCCGATCCACATAACATTAAACCATAACCTAATTGTTGTTGCAGTCCTGCCCTTCATACTTCTTACTATGATCTTACAGCTCAAAAGAAATTAGTGTTGTGATATATAGAATAAAATAGAAGAACGATCTTTGACAAAAATGAAAAATAGCACGAGAAATGTTACACCAGAAAATAGTAACACAGCGGAATACACATATTTGAGTGATTCGGTAAATTGCCTATGTCCACGGAGTTGCAGAGGATTTTACTAATTGAAGAATATACAACAGTCGATCGTCTCGACTTACAAGAGGAATCTCTCACTTTGTTGCTCTCTATTCTTCN
The DNA here is from genome assembly GCA_002079205.1 of Phalaenopsis hybrid cultivar. Classification (NCBI taxonomy): domain Eukaryota; kingdom Viridiplantae; phylum Streptophyta; class Magnoliopsida; order Asparagales; family Orchidaceae; genus Phalaenopsis; species Phalaenopsis hybrid cultivar. The sequence continues at coordinate 34,754 of JXCR01146576.1, read as the reverse complement.
GGTAAATTGCCTATGTCCACGGAGTTGCAGAGGATTTTACTAATTGAAGAATATACAACAGTCGATCGTCTCAACTTACAAGAGGAATCTCTCACTTTGTTGCACTCTATTTTTCTCTCTCTCTGCACCGAGATACACCGAAGAAACTTTACACCGAAGAAGCTCTACACCGAGACACACCAAAGAAGATAAGTTTACAAAAGAAATAAACTCAATTTCTCTTCTGCCACAAGCCACCAAGAAAAAACCAACAAAAAACAATCTTCTTCTTTCTTCTTCATTCTACCGCAAGGAACCACTCATTGCACTTCTCTTCCTCTATCCCGAGAAAGCCAGAAGAACACTAAAAGGCTATGCTTCTAAACTGAAGGAGAGACCATGCGATGCTTTTCTTCTTCTTCCTTCTGTCGTGAGCCAGCCCGCCGAAGAAGAAGCCTTGGAGAGCGATACTCCTCTCGCTCAAACCACACGNTGTCGTGAGCCAGCCCGCCGAAGAAGAAGCCTTGGAGAGCGATACTCCTCTCGCTCAAACCACACGCCCCCCCACCAGGAAATGTTGTTTGGTCGCGACTTAAAGAAGCAGAGGGCAGCGTCGTTTCGCAAATCATAGGCGTGAGCAGTTTTGGGACAGAGGAAGAGGCAGAAGAGGGAGCAAAGGTCGCGATGTTTCGCGATCGGGAGCAGGAGTCAGGAGCGGGAAGCGGGAGCGGGAAGCGGGAGCAGGAGAAATCCTTTTTTTACATTCAAAACAGGCTCCACCTCTTAACAAATCTCCCACTTTGAGACCGGTACACTGATNGACTTAAAGAAGCAGAGGGCAGCGTCGTTTCGCAAATCATAGGCGTGAGCAGTTTTGGGACAGAGGAAGAGGTGGGAGAGGGAGCAATGGTCGCGATGTTTCGCGATCGGGAGTAGGAGTCAGGAGCGGGAAGCGGGAGCGGGAAGCGGGAGCGGGAAGCAGGAGCGGGAGAAATCCTTTTTTTACATTCAAAACAGACTCCACCTCTTAACAAATCTCTCACTTTGAGACCGGTACACTGACAGTAACATCTCCTTTTCTTCAAACATGAATCCTCCACCTCTGTAACTCAAAGTACTTGTCTTCACACCAGAAGACCAACTGAAGCTGTGCACAACTTCAGTTTCTCAAGAGTAACACCCTTAGTCAACATATCAATAGGATCCACATAGCCTTGCACCTTCAAGTTATTTTCTGGATTGCTCTTGTCTCTACTTACAACTTCCACTGCATAAGCAATATATTGCTCTGCTGAAAGCTTTTTTCAACAAGTCTAGTCTTATACCTCTTACTGTCATCAAGCTCAGTATTCACCTGGTACGTCCACTTGTTGTGTAATATCTTCTTCTCTGATGGAAGTTTTGTCAGCTCCCACTTGCTCGAACTTTCATCTTGTAAGATTTTTTCATAGTTTTGTGGTTCTCCACCATCTGTATGTGGAACAATAGGATCGGGTGTCTCAGACTCACTCTCCTCTTCAGTTTCATCATCAACAAAACTATGAATTGTCAGCAATAGTGCATCATGTATTTCTTCAGATACCACATTTGCGCTATCATTCTCCATCTTCTTGGGATTTTTGCAGTTTCTCTTTATGTGACCAGTCTTGCCACAATTTCAGCAGGTTGTCTGCCGACCAGACTTTGATTTTGATCTCTCTCTATTTGAGTTATTTTCCTGTGATCTCCCTTTGAAATCAATATTCAGTGTCGAACTCGTACATGAGATCTCGCCAGAATCTTTTCTGCGCACCTCCTCAGCCAAAATTAAATCACGAATATCATCACATTTCAGTTTATATTTACCTGTGAAACTGATAACTGTCATTCTCATGGCTTCCCAACTATTTTGGCAATGCAGCCAACAATATCAATNAATCTTTTCTGCGCACCTCCTCAGCCAAAATTAAATCACGAATATCATCACATTTCAGTTTATATTTACCTGTGAAACTGATAACTGTCATTCTCATGGCTTCCCAACTATTTTGGCAATGCAGCCAACAATATCAATGCACGTATCTCATCATCAAAATCAATTTCAACAGACGACAGTTGATTTGTGATAGTATTGAAATCATTCAAGTGTTGAGCAACAGAAACACCTTCTGTCATCTTCAAATTGAATATTTTTTTATCAAGTACACTTTGTTATTCGTCGATAGTTTTTCATGCATACCTGATAAGGTTATCATGAGATCAGCAATCATCATTTCCTTGACAATGTTGTGTGCAACGGACCTCGATAGGGTCAATCAAATAACCCCTAGAACCTGCCTATCTAACAAATTTTATTCAGCCTCATCTATCCTTTCAGGTTTTTTCCTCAATAACAGAAGATGATGTTTGTTCTCATAAATGTAATCATCTATCTGCATTCTCCAATAACCAAAATTTGTGTCATCAAATTTCTCGATCTCTGAAACTTTCACTTCATCTGTAGTCATCATCTTTCTCAGATCTGAATTTGGCTCTGATACCAGTTGTTGTGATATATAAAATAAAATAGAAGAACGATATTTGATAAAAAAGAAAAATAACATNTGATAGTATTGAAATCATTCAAGTGTTGAGCAACAGAAACACCTTCTGTCATCTTCAAATTGAATATTTTTTATCAAGTACACTTTGTTATTCGTCGATAACTTTTCATGCATACCTGATAAGGTTGTCATGAGATCAGCAGTCATCATTTCCTTGACAATGTTGTGTGCAACGGACCTCGATAGGGTCAATCAAATAACCCCTAGAACCTGCCTATCCAACAAATTTTATTCAGCCTCATCTATCCTTTCAGGTTTTTTCCCCAATAACGGAAGATGATGTTTGTTCTCATAAATGTAATCATCTATCTGCATTCTCCAATAACCAAAATTTGTGTCATCAAATTTCTCGATCTCTGAAACCTTCACTTCATCTGTAGTCATCATCTTTCTCAGATTTGAACTTGGCTCTGATATCAGTTGTTGTGATATATAAAATAAAATAGAAGAACGATATTTGATAAAAAAAGAAAAATAACACGAGAAAATTCACACCAGATAACAGTTATACAGCGAAACACACAGATTTACGTGGTTCGACAAATTGTCTACGTCCACGGAGTTGCAGAGAATTTACTAATTGAGGAATATACATCAGTCGATCGTCTCGACTTACAAGAGGAATATCTCACTTCGTTACTCTCTCTTCTTTTATTTTTGTTCTTCTCTCTCTACACCGAGATACACCGAAGAAGTTCTACACCAATATAGATCGAAGAAGATAAACTTACAAGAGAAATAAACTCAATCCCTCTTCTTCCGCAAGCCACCAAGAAGAAGCCAATNAGGAATATCTCACTTCGTTACTCTCTCTTCTTTTATTTTTGTTCTTCTCTCTCTACACCGAGATACACCGAAAAAGTTCTACACCAAGATAGACCGAAGAAGATAAACTTACAAGAGAAATAAACTCAATCCCTCTTCTTCCACAAGCCACCAAGAAGAAGCCAAGGGAGAACAATCTCCTTGTTCTTCTTTCTTCTTCCTTCTACCGCAAGAAACCACTCCTTGCACTTATCTTCCTCTATCCCGAGAAAGCCCGAAGAAGAACACTAAAAGGTCGTGCTTCTAAACTGAAGGAGAGACCGTGCGATGTCTTTCTTCTTCTTCCTTCTGTCATGAGCCAGCCCGCCAAAGAAAAATCCTTGGAGAGTGATACTCCTCTCGCTCGAACCACATGCCCCCCACCCAAAACTGCTGCCTGTTCGCGACTTAAAGAAGCAGAGGGCGGCGTCGTTTCGCAAATCATAGGCGGGAGCAGTTTTGAGACAGAGTAAGAGGCGGGAGCAGGAGCTAGGGTCACGATGTTTCGCGATTAGGAGCGAGAGAAATCCTTTTTTTTTTAATTTAAATCGAGCTAAACCTCTTAGCAATTATTCCCTTAATAAGTTAACTGATGGATCTTCAAGATGAGTAATAGAAAGCTTGATCAAAANCCTTGGAGAGTGATACTCCTCTCGCTCGAACCACATGCCCCCCACCCAAAACTGCTGCCTGTTCGCGACTTAGAGAAGCAGAGGGCGGCGTCGTTTCGCAAATCGTAGGCGGAAGCAGTTTTGAGACAGAGTAAGAGGCGGGAGTAGGAGCTAGGGTCACGATGTTTCGCGACCAGGAGCGAGAGAAATCCTTTTTTTTTTTAATTTAAATCGAGCTCAACCTCTTAGCAATTATTCCCTTAATAAGTTAACTGATAGATCTTCAAGATGAGTAATAGAAAGCTTGATCAAAAAGTCCCAAACCTTTCCAAAACATTCATGTGCTTGCCAAAGTCACCCCAACTATGAGAACCAACAACAAGTTAATCATTAGTATCATTCCGTGTTATCCTTGTAAGTAAACTTTTTTTTTAGAATATTGCTTGTAACACAAGTTTGCCACCACATAAAACTCGTTAAATACTAAAGAATCTGCCATATAACTCTTTAAACCTTCCAGCATCAACCACCCGTACCACAAACAACTACACAAAAACATAAAAGAAAAATAGCTAAAGCTTAATAAAAGTACCTCGAATGACTTGTTCGGATTCGGATTAGCAGGTGATGAACCGCCAAGCCCCGGAAGGCCAGCCATATCTTTTCCAAGCCAACACCTAAGACAAGTAAACATTATTGAAGATCATAATTTGCAAAAACCCCTGAGGCTAGTCAAACGTTACAATTTTCTATAATTCTAGTTTATCTTTCATTGGCCAGCATCGACCAATGACATGATAAATAAAGCAACTTCGTTGATTAGGACACTGAAATGTGACTTCCTACTGACAAAGTAATGCAGGGCCCCAACCAAACCCTTCACGACAAAAAAAGGAAAAAAACACCCAACAAGGCTTTCAAAGATATTACAAAAGACATTGGATGGAAAATACCTTCAAAATGAAACGCAATTTGCAGAAGAAATAATCCGCACTCCCTAGTAGTTCAAAAGAAACGGCCACTCGTTAACTAGAAGAGGGAGAAAGACGTAAAACAAGAAGCCCGATTCCAGGCTATAGTCTAAGAGCTCGCGAAACAGAGGAAGAGGCTACAAAGATCTCGATAACAGTTTACGTGTGGACGGAGTAACAGGGCTAGGGCACCATTCGAACACGGGAGGTTAATGATGGCGAAGGCCCGCGCTAGCGCGCTCGGCGGTATTTCATTTTGTTGTTAGCGTGGAAACCACGAGGGCTGGGCGTGCCGGTTTTAGATGGGACAACGATTTACTTCTAATTTTTTTTGTTAGATTACGATTACGGACGTAGCTCTATCTTTTTAGAGTTTATTTTTAATTTATTTTCAGATTATTTTTTATTATTCAATATTTTTGAGTTATTTCAAAATTATTAAAAATAATCTGAAAATAACTCATAAATACCTTCGCGGCACGTAGAGCTACGTCAGGGGTCTGGACAGAAAATGCGCACTTGATTTATAGATACCTTTGAACTTTTAGGGATGTTGTTCCTAGTTCATTTATCTTGACAGAGATTTATGTGAGAAAATTAAAGAAAGAGAATAAATGTATCATTGGGCTCAAACTATGCATTCAATTTTTGAGTCTCCTTCGGGGTAATGGAGACTATGATCTAAGGAGAAGATGGGAGAAGGAATATTTTGTGAGAGTCACCATCTAACTTCCCTCAAAACAAGTCAGGAGAGTCAATCTTCCCTATGGTCCCTTCTCTCTCCCATCATACATGTTCAAGAAAAAATTAAAATGCAAGTTGTGTCCTACAAAATTGCCCGTGATGTCTCGATGAAAAGACTACAACGTGAATGTCATGCAGCCCATAAATGTGGATATTAGACATGTCCATTCTTGAAGGTGAGCTAGGCAGGTGAATCAGATTGTTCAGTTTGTTAAAAGAAATAAGTTGATCAGTTGGGCAAGTCAATCCAGAGGGTCAACTCGTCAACTAGTATGACACAGTTAGGATAACAACAAATAGAGTTGACAAGTCACCTTAGCAAGTTACTATAATGACAATCGTGTCTTCTGGATAATTTGGTTAATCAGGTCCACGGGGCCTGTTGGGCATGGGCTTTGGCCCATGAAGGCTAATTTTTTTTATGTACATTTAGTTATTTGATTCTCTTATTCATTCAACAAGCTTTTGCAAAAAGAATATAGGAATGGATGAAAAATAGTTTTTGCATCATCACCTATTGATGCAAGTGGGAAGATGCTTCAATAGCGTTTGGTGACTTGCTAACATTTTTGGGAGCCAACTCGCGTGATAGTATAGATGTATCCACAGCGTTTACAAATTTTGCTCTGAACTATTTATATGCGTATATCGTGGCTCCTCATTAGGTGAAGCTGGATGTTAATCATATCGACTTTTGATATTTTCTCTAATTGGGTTTGAAGTTCTTCTACAAGAAGTAATCTATTTCATCTACTTTCGGGCTTGTTCTGTCCTTCTTTTTGAGGTATTAACTCTCCTACAAGGAGTAATCTTTCAGCCTCTAAGTAAGGATATGATTGTTCCTTTTATAGGGACTTTTATTCTCTCTCCGGAAAGTAGTCATAAACTAATTGGTCATATAATTTTCTGCTTTATCGCTCAATTTGTATTTTAAAGAATACGTGCAATTGTGAATGATTATGAACATAAGTAGAGTTTGATAACTTCCTTATGTCGATAGGGTTTTCAACGTTATGTTTTTATTGCAATCTTTATTTTGTAAGGGAACATTTATCATATAATTTAAAATTGAATCTTAATATGAGCATTGGTCTCCATTACCAACACTATTATCCTGTAAATAAAGGAAAATAATCAATAAGTCTTTAAAACCATGACTCTTGATAGTTATATAATTTTACTGAATGTTAACTCTTTAATGGGTGAATAAGGTGTTTTGTAGAAATTGCAGACTTCTTATATTGGGAAAGATCTTGTCCTTCTCCTTTAGTTTAAGATTATTATCCTTGATCTCCATGTTTGAGGCATTTTCCTCAGGCTAAGGTGAAGGTCTCGGAAGAGATTTTCTTAGCAGATGCCCTCAGCAAGAGGAAGGAGGAGGTGTCTAGAGAGAAGAAATTGAGAAAGAATAGTAGACCGACCAAAGAGAGAGAAATAGTCAAGGAAAGGACTCCTCTAGGATCTTTTTGCCAAAGATGTTTAAATATCAGACCTCAATCTAAGTGAGATAATGGAGGTTGCTTCGAGTGATGTAAGGGTGGTACTTCTAACTGGAGATAGTTATTCTACAGGCACTGTCATTGATTTGAACGATCCTGTTGAAGAACAAACCTCTCACATATATGACATGCTGAAGGAAACAAGTACCATGGTGCATCCTAAACTCAGCCTAATCTGTAAGGGTATCATGTATCACATCTTAGAAAGTAATTCAAATCTAAGGAATTGGATGACTTCACTGTTGACTTTTTTTTTATTTTGTCTTAATCAAATGCAAATGCATCAATTGACTAGTGAGTAGAAAATACAATCTCCTCCAGGAATTCCACTGGATTTTATGCTTGTGGTCTTAGACAATGTGCAGAAGCAGAAGTCTCGGGAGCATTTCCATGTTGATCTGTCTCTAGGAGGTAGCATAAACTTGATTAGTGAGCTTGAACTCTATTTTTATTACCAAGTATGATCTTCTTCTGCTTGCAGGGGTACATAATGAAAATGAAGTGGAATGTCTCATACATGTGAATGTTAATGCGGAATCAATCTTGGTGCTGATCACAACTTATAGTTACCTGGATTTTAAGGAGGCATCAATGCTTGTTGAAAGAAGTTTGATGCATGCTGACTCGACTATGGGCTATTCATGCATGCAAGGAATGGAGTACCAGGAGTCTCGAGGTGACATGAAGGAATGGTTGGCTACTATGGAGGAAGCCCTCTAGGATGTCTGAGAATGTATTGTTGGCAGCTAAACTAAATAATAGTTATTAACTTAAGGTTCAAAGAATGAGTTATTGAGTTGGAGGCATCTATCAGCAAGAAGACCAAAGTTTGAATAACTGAATGAGAAGCCTTGTTAAAGGATAATTTGAAGATTTATGAAGATACCCAATAATGATAGAGAGATTTAGAGGCTAAGCTTGCACTCCTCCAGCGGTGCCTTTAGTTGAGCTAGTCAAATCAGCTCATGACTGATGATATGTTAGTTTTGCAACGTCTCCTTCAGTAAATAAAGATCGGTTTGAATGGCGTGAGGGAGAACCTCCATTTTTTTCTATTTTTTACCATATTTTGTTGGTTTTTTATCATTTTATTTGTTGTAATGTGACGATAATGTAGAAGAAAAAAATTATCAGTTGACTCATGTCTCATCAACTCGTTTTATTTCCATTATGTCTATTACTAATTATCTATTTGCTTATTCTAATTTGTGTCAAAGTGTCTGTTCATTTTTTTTCCTTTTGTGTTATAATTTCTCACAGTTTAATGGAAATGCATAATTAGTTGAAGCATGTACGTTTCATCTCTCTCAGAGTGTGTATAGAAAAGGATATTAGTGTTTGAGTGACCCATCAAGGGAGATATGAATATTTATTATGTTTGTCCCTTTTGCATATGTTAAGAAAGTTCTTGAATTCTCTTGCCTTCCTCCATAACCTGCTATAGTAGTTTTCTCACTTTAACAAGGATTGTTACAAGTATGGAGTATAGTAGTGTGGTTTTCTTGTTAGCTTATTTTTTAAGGGGTTGTGATGGACAATGAGCTATAATCAAAGCACAATCAACCTATGTGTTTTGATAATATTGTGATTCCACGACCGACTAGGGATGACAAAGCTCCTTATATTATTTATGATCATAAAATGTATTATTATAAGGACCATTTTTGGTTGGGCCTCATATTTTTCTTGTGTAGTGAGTGTGAATATTTTGAATTTCTATGAGATGGTGTGGAGAAAATAAGCTCTAACTTAATAATGAGAAAAAGATATTTTGGCAGGATTATCATATTTTCCTTAAACATAGAGATTAGGGGTCAAGAGGAAGAAGTTTTGTTTTGCTCGTAGTTGGAGTAGTTTGAAGATTTTGATGAGATCACAACCTTATTTAGGTGACTCGTCTAATTCTATTCAATGGAAAATTGAGGACCAAAAGAGCCATGAATCTTTAAATTCGGTAGAAATTGATGTCAAGAGACACACTTCTTTTACGTTCCTAAAGGAGTTGCTGGGAGGTAAGTTTGTCATTTTCTTGCTGCTTTAGACTCTCCTAGGCATAACTTTCACAGAGTATTGAATATAGTTATTCCCTTTTTTTGGACTCAAATGAATGATAAGGTCCGTCATATCTTCTTATGAACGAGTCAAGTTGATTTTGCCCCTTCCTTCCTCATCTAGTGCAAAGGAGAAAATCCTTTGGCCATGATAGTGAGTCATGAGACATATGGTGCAGGGCCCTCGACTCCTAGAGCGGGGATCACGATTATTATATTGAAAAGAATAGGTGAAGGGGAAGAGGAAGAAGATTAGAGATTGATCTTTTATTAAAGGGAAGCTTGTGTGGCCTGCTCGAGTTTTATACTGATTCAGGAGCCAGTGATATTCCAAATGAGTGTGCCAGATAGGTTAATTTTTTAGGGTTGATTGTAGGAACAAAGGTTCAATCGGTGTCATAGGAGGCTCTTATTGAAACTCACTCCGAGAAATAAGGGCTTTATGGTAGAGCTAAAAAGAGGAAGGCCATTTCACTAAATACTCCTAAAGAGCTCCCGTGGAACAATTTTGATTTCGGAGTTAGCATCATCCTCACTAAGGAAGAAAAAACCAAGGTGAAGATATACTTGACACAAGATTGGTTGTTAAAGAGTGAATGTTCAACTTGATCTTATTAGTTGGGCTTGGTAATCAACTCAACACATTTAAGTATGACGACTACTAATATTGGTGAGGGTAATATGCATCTTTTCATTATGAAAAACACTACATGCACTTGACATTAGACATATATGATGAGTCAATCCTATTGTACCCTCCAAAAAGAATGTCACGAATCAGAGCTTGCTTGAGCTAAATTAAGGGAAAAGACACAAACATAAACTTGGTTAGTCAAGGAATTGTGCATTGATACGATGGCTTTGAAGGAAATGACTGCTAATATGTAGATCGTGATTTCAAAAAGATCAGAGAAACAGTAGACACTCAAAAGCAGATGAAGGAATTGGAGGTTGACAAGAGATGCTAGAAAAAGAACTACTGAGAGTCATTGAGCTTTGAAAGAATACAAGTTGTATGTTGCTTCAGTCTTGAATCATAGCAGTAAGATGAAGGAGAAAATCCATCTAAGAGATTTTGAAATTGGATAATTAGTGAAGAGGGTGATACAGAGTTATGAACTGGTAAAAAGCTTACAATTTGAGGTCTTAAATTTAAAAATGCAACTCGAAGGTCGGTAAATTAAAGGTGAACTCCTTAACTTCCTTGCGCAATCTTTAGCATATTATGATATCTTGATGGATTATTATGTGCATGCACTAAAATCTTGGTAAAGAAAAGTGTTTTGGGTCATAAGTGGGAGGATATTAATCATGTATTGAATCNAGCCATGAATCTTTAAATTCGGTAGAAATTGATGTCAAGAGACACACTTCTTTTACGTTCCTAAAGGAGTTGTTGGGAGGTAAGTTTGTCATTTTCTTGCTGCTTTAGACTCTCCTAGGCTTAACTTTTCACAGAGTATTGAATATAGTTATTCCCTTTTTTGGACTCAAATGAATGATAAGGTCCGTCATATCTTCTTATGAACGAGTCAAGGTGATTTTGCCCCTTCTTCCCCATCTAGTGCAAAGGAGAAAATCTTTTGGCCATGATAGTGAGTCATGAGACATATGGTGCAGGGCCCTCGACTACTAGAGCGGGGATCACGATTATTATATTGAAAAGAATAGGTGAAGGGGAAGAGGAAGAAGATGAAGATTAGAGATTGAAATTTTATTAAAGGGAAGCTTGTGTGGCCTGCTCGAGTTTTATACTGATTCAGGAGCCAGAGATATCCCAAATGAGTGTGCCAGATAGGTTAATTTTTTAGGGTTGATTGTAGGAATAAAGGTTCAATCGGTGTCATAGGAGGCTCTTATTGAAACTCACTCCGAGAAATAAGGGCTTTATGGTAGAGCTAAAAAGAGGAAGGCCATTTCACTAAATACTCCTAAAGAGCTCCCGTGGAACAATTTTGATTTCGGAGTTAGCATCATCCTCACTAAGGAAGAAAAAACCAAGGTGAAGATATACTTGACACAAGATTGGTTGTCAAAGAGTGAATGTTCAACTTGATCTTATTAGTTGGGATTGATAATCAACTCAACACATTTAAGTATGACGACTACTAATATTGGTGAGGGTAATATGCATCTTTTCATTATGAAAAACACTACATGCACTTGGCATTAGACATATATGATGAGTCAATCCTATTGTACCCTCCAAAAAGAATGTCATGAATCAGAGCTTGCTTGAGCTAAATTGAGGGAAAAGACGCAAACATAAACTTGGTTAGTCAAGGAATTATGAATTGATACGATGGCTTTGAAGGAAATGACTGTTAATATGTAGATCGTGATTTCAAAAAAGATCAGAGAAACAGTAGACACTCAAAAGAAGATGAAGGAATTGGAGGTTGACAAGAAATGCTAGAAAAAGAACTACTGAGAGTCATTGAGCTTTGAAAGAATACAAGCTGTATGTTGCTTCAGTCTTGAATCATAACAGTAAGATGAAGGAGAAAATCCATCTAAGAGATTTTGAAATTGGATAATTAGTGAGAGGGTGATATAGAGTTATGAACTGGTAAAAAGCTTACAATTTGAGGTAGTAAATTTAAAAATGCAACTCGAAGGTCGGTAAATTAAAGGTGAACTCCTTAACTCCCTTACGCAATCTTTAGCATATTATGATATCTTGATGGATTATTATGTGCATGCATTAAAATCTTGGTAAAGAAAAGTGTTTTGGGTCATAAATGGGAGGATATTAATTATGTATTGAATTTTGTCAATGAGCCCGACACATCAGAGATTAAGGATGATGCGACATTCAAAACTACTTTAGTTTTTTTTTATCTTGCTTTGCTTTAAGTTTTTATAAAGGATGATGTAATTGTTCTCAATACATGAATGATGTTTTTGTACAAGTTCATGAGTCCATTGTTCGTTGACTATTTACTTTTTTCCTTTAAAGACAGTTGGTCCATGCTCAAATACTTAAATTGTCATAATAATTACATTTTTTTTATATTCTCGCTTATGTCCTTAGGTTTGGGTAGGATATAAAGGGAGTTTTGAGTTCACACACACTTATTCTTATTTGTGTCTATTTTCTCAGAGTGCACTCGTTCATGATGATTTTTCTATATGTGTCCAAGCACTGGGAACCGCCACCATAGCTTATTTTTAGGATTCACTCTCATAGAGGAGAAAACTATTGAAATAGAGAAGTGTAGCGCAGAGCATTTAAAATCAGAGTCTACGTCCAGATCTACCTTGAACACTCATGTCCTGGTAGAGTTGCAGACAATGAGTGTCTACAATGATTTAATGACACTCCAGCTAGCCCCAAATGAAGAGGCACCAAACATTTTTGTGGAGGAGAATTATGTTGTTATTATGATTAGTTCAGACTTAGTACTAGTTTCACTTTATGCGAGAAGCTATCAGAGATGTGAATTTCTATGATTTAGTGATCGCCCAAGTTCAGCTTAACTTGAAAGCTATTTTAATGCACATGATTTTGTTCTTGAAAATTTTGAAGTTGTTATGGCCTATGAACATCTTTGGAAGCATAATTCAACTAAAAATTTATGTTGGCGGCTTAATTTTCTTTTCTCTTCTCAAGTTTTTTGGTCTAGAAAATAAGGTATGGGATTGGAAGCAAACATTTGACATCGTTAAGAATAATGGCAAGTGGGAGATCCTTACCTAGCCCAATCTTTACATGGATATGAAAGCACCATGTATCTTCAATTTACCCATGATGGAGACATTCAATTATGATTGTCTTAAGGGACAAACATTAAATGTGAAAGCATTCACTACGACCTGATAGCTAAATATGATGTCATTGTGCCGTGAAGTTATTTTAAAGTTGTGTTTGTTGTTTCTCAGAAAGTGTCAAGGTCTCCCTTTGAGTTGTCAATAAAATTAGGATCACAGGCACCTGTAGACATAAAAGGTGGCATTAATGTTGGATCCTTAGGGTCTAACCAATCTTGTCATTCTTGACGAGGAAGAGAATGATGAAGATCATGTTCCCTTATCCCAACTTGAAAGATTTGTTCATGTGAAGGAGCAGATTGCCCTCAAGCTAAGTGAGTGGTTGGCAGTTTCTTAAGCTTATAATCAGACCGAGCCGATAAATGCAAAGTTGTAGTAATAAAAGGGTCTTTATAATGATTCATGCAAAAAAAATGAAAGGTGGAGAAGAGAATGAAGAGTGCAAAAGTCAATATTGCATCTTCTAAGAGGGTTTTGTCCCTAGAGGACTTTGACATAAGTGGTAGTATGACTCTAATAAATAATAAAAATATCCAGGGTGTTGGTCCACTTTACTCGGGACTGAATGTGCAAGGAAGGGTACTCTAGTGTCCCTTACCTTTTGGGTTAAGTTATCAGCTCTGAATGTTTGAGAGAAAAGAAATTTGTTGCAAAAAGACAGAACTCCACTTTACATGAATGAAGAGTATGGGGGTCTTCTAGCAACAGGGCTATACAATGTATAAGTCATATTTCTAGTTTCTTCGAGACTTTGAGAAACTTTAGAAGACCCATTTTGAGATAGAAAAGATGGTGGTGGCCCTTGATAAAGAAAATACAGAGTTATAGATGAGGTTCACTGATGATGCACGCCGGCTTAAAATTATGAGAAGTTGCTAAGATAATTGAAACGAGAGAAGACCTGACTACAAGAAGGATGAAAGATAGTAAACTGCAAATAATCATCCTACCTGACGAGCCATCTCGATTAATGAGACAAAAAGAGAAGGATGAGTACTTTTTGATGCATCTGAATAATGAGTAGACACCGATCAGATAGTAACGAGAGAGCATCATAATGAATTTATCAAACCAAAAAAAAGTTGTTCGAAGGCATGAAGGCTCGATATGCGTTTTTGATGAGTTGTTAGGTTTTATTGAGTATCAACAACTTTTATCTGAGAATTATTAAAAAAATTTTGAGCTTGTCCAAAAACTCTAGTTAATCTCCAGGTATTGTCCCCCTAACATTATAATATAAAAACGAACCACTCAATAGTCTAACAAATACTACATAAATTAACTACTCAAATAAATTAAAGGAGCCATCAATAACATTATATTAACACTTTATGACAATAAGTTACTTGATAGATTATTTCAAACTCAAATGATAGCTTTTTATATCAAAAAGAATTATAGCCATGATAATGCACTACTTGGAGCCTAAATTAGGTGATCATAAGCTACATCAAATTAATCGAATGTTAGCATTAATTTTCTTCTCATATGAGTGAGTACAGTCATTGCCTCCTTTGATGTCATCAATCTAAATATAATATAAAGAGAGCAAAGAAGGCTCTAAAAAGATTTGAATTTAGTTCAAGGAACATTTGTTTCATACTTGGGGTACAATCTTATATGCCTAATTTGGCATATAAGATTGTACCCCAAGTATGAAACAAATGTTTGATCTTTGTTCAAATGTGTATAGAACATTTAATATAGTGCTCAAATTTTATTCATTTTCAAACTAAGGTTCTCTTACTATGCCATTCCTATCACAACTACAAATATATGATTGCATTTGGGCTTCCATAACTAAAAAATAAACATACTAGCATTTGTTCATTTGAAGGAACAGAAGGTCACTAGAAATCGAAGAACCATACAATTTCAAACAGTTATCTCCACTTTGGACTTTGCCTCCTTCAATAGCCAGTATCATACAACTCATTCAATTATAGATACATGGCCGAGTCAAAATCTAAGGTGAAGTTAATTGTTTGATATTAATAACTTCTAGAGCAACTTCTTATATTTTATTTCTCTTTTTCTCTCATTTCATAATCTTGCAAGCAAAATCTTTACATAATTCACATATAAATATGAATCCAACACATTATTTATGTTTATAAATTTAAGTATTTGAGATAATAACACTCAATAACTCATTTTAACCCAACATGAAGAAGCTCGGCTTTGTAAAACAGGCCAACGGTATTATCGTAAACTACTGTAGAAGCATTTCAATACATACCCCACCCAATTCTCATGTATTCACATATCTAACACCTGTATTTCTCTTTATACATTTATAACACACAAATCTTACCACTATTTTAACTCTTCAAAGGTGAAATAATTTTCATGCATAGAAAATGTGATACATAAATAAAAAAATTGAAGTTTAGGTGTGCGATATGTAAATACATAGAAATTGAGCGGTATGTATATGAATATCTTCCAAAAAGACCACAAACCGCACAAAAAATTGAAATGTTGGAACATTTTACTGTCGAACTTAGTGCTGTGCAATTTCGCTTAGCATATTACTTTCAAACATGTCTTAGAACCTCCTGCAAGTACTATATCAATTGGAGTTTTTATTTACTCATTTCATCACAGCATTTCACTTTAAATGCTTACAGTCTNGTCTTAAGGGACAAACATTAAATGTGAAAGCATTCACTACGACCTGATAGCTAAATATGATGTCATTGTGCCATGAAGTTATTTTAAAGTTGTGTTTGTTGTTTCTCAGAAAGTGTCAAGGTCTCCCTTTGAGTTTTCAATAAAATTAGGATCACAGGCGCCTGTAGACATAAAAGGTGGCATTAATGTTGGATCCTTAGAGTCTAACCAATCTTGTCATTCTTGATGAGGAAGAGAATGATGAAGATCATGTTCCCTTATCCCAACTTGAAAGATTTGTTCATGTGAAGGAGCATATTGCCCTCAAGC
This sequence comes from Phalaenopsis hybrid cultivar, assembly GCA_002079205.1. NCBI lineage: Eukaryota > Viridiplantae > Streptophyta > Magnoliopsida > Asparagales > Orchidaceae > Phalaenopsis > Phalaenopsis hybrid cultivar. The sequence continues at coordinate 18,799 of JXCR01146576.1, read as the reverse complement.
TAAGTGAGTGGTTGACAGTTTCTCAAGCTTATGATCAGACCGAGCCGATAAATGCAAAGTTGTAGTAATAAAAGGGTCTTTATAATGATTCATGCAAAAAAAATGAAAGGTGGAGAAGAGAATGAAGAGTGCAAAAGTCAATATTGCATCTTCTAAGAGGGTTTTGTCCCTAGAGGACTTTGACATAAGTGGTAGTATGACTCTAATAAATAATAAAAATATCCAGGGTGTTGGTCCACTTTACTCGGGACTGAATGTGCAAGGAAGGGTACTCTAGTGTCCCTTACCTTTTGGGTTAAGTTATCAGCTCTGAATGTTTGAGAGAAAAGAAATTTGTTGCAAAAAGACAGAACTCCACTTTACATGAATGAAGAGTATGGGGGTCTTCTAGCAACAGGGCTATACAATGTATAAGTCATATTTCTAGTTTCTTCGAGACTTTGAGAAACTTTAGAAGACCCATTTTGAGATAGAAAAGATGGTGGTGGCCCTTGATAAAGAAAATACAGAGTTATAGATGAGGTTCACTGATGATGCACGCCGGCTTAAAATTATGAGAAGTTGCTAAGATAATTGAAACGAGAGAAGACCTGACTACAAGAAGGATGAAAGATAGTAAACTGCAAATAATCATCCTACCTGACGAGCCATCTCGATTAATGAGACAAAAAGAGAAGGATGAGTACTTTTTGATGCATCTGAATAATGAGTAGACACCGATCAGATAGTAACGAGAGAGCATCATAATGAATTTATCAAACCAAAAAAAAGTTGTTCGAAGGCATGAAGGCTCGATATGCGTTTTTGATGAGTTGTTAGGTTTTATTGAGTATCAACAACTTTTATCTGAGAATTATTAAAAAAATTTTGAGCTTGTCCAAAAACTCTAGTTAATCTCCAGGTATTGTCCCCCTAACATTATAATATAAAAACGAACCACTCAATAGTCTAACAAATACTACATAAATTAACTACTCAAATAAATTAAAGGAGCCATCAATAACATTATATTAACACTTTATGACAATAAGTTACTTGATAGATTATTTCAAACTCAAATGATAGCTTTTTATATCAAAAAGAATTATAGCCATGATAATGCACTACTTGGAGCCTAAATTAGGTGATCATAAGCTACATCAAATTAATCGAATGTTAGCATTAATTTTCTTCTCATATGAGTGAGTACAGTCATTGCCTCCTTTGATGTCATCAATCTAAATATAATATAAAGAGAGCAAAGAAGGCTCTAAAAAGATTTGAATTTAGTTCAAGGAACATTTGTTTCATACTTGGGGTACAATCTTATATGCCTAATTTGGCATATAAGATTGTACCCCAAGTATGAAACAAATGTTTGATCTTTGTTCAAATGTGTATAGAACATTTAATATAGTGCTCAAATTTTATTCATTTTCAAACTAAGGTTCTCTTACTATGCCATTCCTATCACAACTACAAATATATGATTGCATTTGGGCTTCCATAACTAAAAAATAAACATACTAGCATTTGTTCATTTGAAGGAACAGAAGGTCACTAGAAATCGAAGAACCATACAATTTCAAACAGTTATCTCCACTTTGGACTTTGCCTCCTTCAATAGCCAGTATCATACAACTCATTCAATTATAGATACATGGCCGAGTCAAAATCTAAGGTGAAGTTAATTGTTTGATATTAATAACTTCTAGAGCAACTTCTTATATTTTATTTCTCTTTTTCTCTCATTTCATAATCTTGCAAGCAAAATCTTTACATAATTCACATATAAATATGAATCCAACACATTATTTATGTTTATAAATTTAAGTATTTGAGATAATAACACTCAATAACTCATTTTAACCCAACATGAAGAAGCTCGGCTTTGTAAAACAGGCCAACGGTATTATCGTAAACTACTGTAGAAGCATTTCAATACATACCCCACCCAATTCTCATGTATTCACATATCTAACACCTGTATTTCTCTTTATACATTTATAACACACAAATCTTACCACTATTTTAACTCTTCAAAGGTGAAATAATTTTCATGCATAGAAAATGTGATACATAAATAAAAAAATTGAAGTTTAGGTGTGCGATATGTAAATACATAGAAATTGAGCGGTATGTATATGAATATCTTCCAAAAAGACCACAAACCGCACAAAAAATTGAAATGTTGGAACTTTTTACTGTCGAACTTAGTGCTGTGCAATTTCGCTTAGCATATTACTTTCAAACATGTCTTAGAACCTCCTGCAAGTACTATATCAATTGGAGTTTTTATTTACTCATTTCATCACAGCATTTCACTTTAAATGCTTACAGTCTAGTTTTCAAGAGAAATCCAGCCATACAGGAAGCACAAATTCATCAATACAGCTGATCCAATCTGCAAATATCATCTAAACAAGAAATAAAAACAATTTTGTCACTAATTTACAACATCATAACAATATAATTAACCTTCCTATTTACAAGTGCCTAATCTAACATTCCTTCAACATCAACATTTGGTTCATAACTAAGCTGGCTCGCAAGGCCGAGCTTCCCATAGCAAGCTCAATGCCCGGAGCCGTTGGAAATAATCGCCCAATGCGAGCAATCCGCGAGCGACCTGTCGAGTGGTCAGAATCTTGTACATTTGCTGCATGGTCTGTTGTCTCAGATGATCAGCCTGTTGTATGGTAGTAAAACATAAAGAGTTGGTGAACCAAGGCAATGGTTATAGGATTGAAAGACTGACATGCATACCGCCAAATTTCTATGTATTCACATATTTGACAACTAGAACTTCTATTTTTGCATACATACCACCTTATCTATGCATGAAAAGATGTAGTTCACTTATTTTAAAGTTAAAATGGTGGTATTTTTGAAGTGATATGAAGTATTTGCGTGGTATCAATGTACAAAAGCAATGTTTAGGTGTTAGATATGTAAATACATAGGAATTGGGTGGTATGTATGGAAATGCCCCTTAAGATTTTAGTCTTCTAGGTTGCATGAGCTTTTTTTTAACGCAGTCAATAAGCAGCTTTGTTAGAGAAGTGTTTAAAACTTGTATAGTTTTAGTATTGTTTACACCTTAGAAAATTACAAGCTGGCTTATACGTAGAAAAGTGCAATTAAAAAGATCACTACCTAATATTGGTTTCTTATTGTAGCACATATATTATCAACTTCATCACTTGCAGTGATGCCACTGAAAAATTGAATCATATTTCAAATCTCAATTCACGCAAGTATTCAACCTTAAAACATCTGAAATCGAGTTCGAGAACACTCAGAACATCATTTTTAGGAAATCATAGTCAAAACATGCATCTCGATGAGATGAATATGATGAGTCCAAAATCACTCGATTATAATATCATCAAGGTAAGATTTCTAAAATATATAAAATGATAGAAAAGGAACAATGCAAACTATTTGATGAACTGTTTTTATTATTCGTCAAAACAATTAGAATAACACCTCCATAAATATATAAATAGGTCCTACTTAACATATTCAAGAGGGCGTGTGGAAACTCAAAGAATTTTATAGCTCTATCTACCAACAACTACCACCTGCGACTGACCACCGCTGCTGAATGATAACACCAATGCCGAGCAACGGCGACATCCTTCATCAAACTTCTCTTCACAAAATTATTAAGCTGGATATACTAGTCCTTGAAAAAGCCTCTTGAAAAAGCTGATTTTGAACGAACAGCATTGTCCTAGTCCTTACATGAAATTTTATGTTCGTTCAAAGTCCCAATTCATCTTGAAAAAGCCTCTCTTGTCCCCTACTGCCAACCTCATCACCCAAAGAGATTACCCTAGCTTTTGAGTTTTAATTTTTTTCAAATTTAACTAGCATTAACACTGTACTGGTAAAATGAAATTGCATCAATACAGATTTAATTTATTGGTTATATTAAAATATTAGTAGATTTATTTTGCTGCTAATCAAGCACAAAAAAAATTATTTCACTATATTTATTTTACAACCAACCAGACAGCATAGCGAAATTAAAATCCATTGTATTCAGTTTGCATTCTAAATACTTGCAACCAAAAAAAATCCTATATAAAATTATTACACCTATATTAACAAGAACTAGGGCGGTTATTCTGGTTGACGCTGGAAGTTAAGCGCCCGTGTTGATCCCAGTTCAACTATTTCAAGTTACTCGTGTGTGTGTGTGTGTGTGTATATATATATATATATATTTATATTGAAACTACACCGATGAAATAAGAAATATAAATATTTTTCAAATAGTTGATTAATGAAGCAAATCGATTCAGCCCAATCCTTAAAAGTATGATATAAAGTACAAAATAAGAGGAGAAATAACTAACAAGCATACATCATGTTCTCTTCTCTAAGCTAAGGAGGATGGTGAAGAACTCACAATATTTTGAGAAATTTAACTAGAGCGAAAGCAAATGAGAAAAGAGAAAAATTTCTCCATCATAAAAACTCCAAATACATAAGTTGAAGAATCCGTTAGTTTTCTCACTTTGATGATCTATACTTGCGGTTTTGTGTTGCTATCTTCCCTTGCAGCAGTAATAAGGAATCACATATCCCCTCCATCCGAACTCTTCCTTTCACAATCTTGAGAAGAACTGAAACACTTGATCAAATCTCTTTTCCTTGCCCTCTAATCCGCTCTGTAAAAAGAGAAGCCGTTGAGCTGAGCTCCCAAACAATAGCTTAAGAATTAGGACTTTGGGTAACAAGGGAATTACTAAAATGCCCTTCCAATTTGATGTAATTTCTTTAAAAAAAATGGCGGTTTTGCAGCTTCTGCGGTTCGTATCTTCTGCGCAGCTTCGCCCTGACCTCTTCGACTCGTCTTTTTTGCCCTCTGCCAGACTTGGCAGGGCTTCTCCTTGCTTTGATGGAGCTTCCTTCTTCGGTGGAACCTGGCAAAACCTCCTTTGCCCACGTGGTGGGCAATTCTCAGAAGGAGACAACGATTATCTTCCCCTCAAGTTATAAGAAGTATCGTGATGGTACATGTGACTGCCCCTTTATTAAGAATACAAACAGGAAAAATGGGAAGACAACACCTTTTTTCTCTGAGTTAGAAATTTAAACTCTAACTGACAAATTCAAGTTTGCACTTATTGGAAAATTTCAGTGGGGAAACCCACTTGTGGAAGTTATCATGAAAAGTTTTGATGATTTCAAACTAGTAGGAAAGTGGAAGGTGGGCTCATGGATGATAGACATGTATTGATTTAGTTAACCGTGCCTGAAGACTACACTCTAATTTTTTCCAAAAAAATATCTTAGCATTGTTAGTAAACCAATAAAACTACTCAAGTTGTCTCCGAATTTTGACCCCAATCATGAACCTCCTACTGTACCGGTATGGTTTAGTCTACCTGGTCTCAAGCTTCAGTTTCTTCTTCATCAAGTTCTTTACTCTATTGGTATTATACTTGGGGACCCTATGAAGCTATATCTACCCACTTTCAACCTTACCAGACCTTCTGTGACCAGAATACTCATTGAAAGAGATATTACTTTACCTAATGTTACTGAAGTCTGGTTGGACACAACTAATCATGAATATTGGCAACAAATCGTCATGGAGCATATAACTTTTTATTGTTCTCATTGTAAGATGTTTGGGCATACCCTTGATAAATGCCATAAGCTTCATCCTAATTTGAAATCTAAAAATCAAGTGAATAAGGATGGATCTAAGGATATATCTATTCCACCTGGAGAGAAACATGACATGATTTGGTGTTTGATTCTATTACCCCTGTGGACCCTCTCCCTGAAAATACTATTTGTGTGATCAATGAGAAGCTAGATAGCCCTGCTGAGCAACCTACACTTTTAAACCATATTGAAAACAGTACTGAAGAGCCTCTACCTATACGGACTGATAATCAGGAGAACCTTGCAGCTCCCCATCTTCAGGAAGTATCAGGGGTAGAGGCGACAACTCTTACCTCACATACATTTGAACCTCTTATGAGCACAACTGTTGGCAATCTTTCTACTGCAACACTACCATCTCATCCGAATGAGCAACAAACTTTGGATAAGGAATGACAGGTCTACACTTCCAAGAGGAAGAAGAAGAATGAAGATCTACTTGAGCTAATGAATCTAATGGATGATGCTTTGGTTACTTCGGGCAATGATACGTATCTCACCAATTTGTTAGTTGATTCCCTTCTGAGAATTAAAGGCAGAGGAAGAATTAAATTAGGTAGACCCGAGTGATCTTATATGTACCATCTTCTTTTGGGTTTTTAATTTTCTTTTATCTCTTTGTGTGTGTTGTACCGTGTGGGTTGAAGATACAGATACAATGTGATGGAGAGCCCAAACATGACACCCTGATCACAACAAAACCACAAGTGGTTCCACAACTAGAAAGTACTAAAAAGTACATTAGAGACAGAAAGAAAAAACCCTAAAAATGCAGAAATACATAGTATCAGGTGGCTAGAGAGCAACCAAATTTGGTTTTGCCTCTGCCTCTGGTTTTAGGGAAGGAGCAAGCTAATAAGTTGGTAAGATGATTGCCATTGCCAGTAGTAACCAATATATCATCCAATATGTTCCCGAGCTAGAGTCGGCCTCCATTCTTCTTCTTCCTCCTGGAATAGACCTGTCATTCCTCTTCTAAAGATTGACTCACTTTATCTTGGTCTAAAGTGTGCTGGAATTGTGCAGATTGTTGGACATTAGAAGCAACTGCCTGTTGTAACGGCTGATCGGTTATTGGATCAAAGGAGCACTCTCGTGTGTCTTGGTATGTGAGTAAGTCTTCAATAATAATGGATGGTATGAGCACAACTGGATCTGTAGCTGTAGTATGTTGTTCTTTTTCAGGAACTGCGGTGCTGGGAAGAGGATCGGGTTGCATCTTCTCAACAAGGATAGTAGGTGGTTGTTCTTTAGCGATATTCGGCCTTAGATGAGGATGCAAACGATAGAAAATAGTAGAGCTGTGGCCAAACATACTACAATGAGAGCAATAAGAAGGATGTGGTTCTATTTCAACCTTTTGGGCTATCTACCTTGAGAGGCTTACCGTAAGCAGATGCTAAATAGTAGAAGATTTTCATGTTGAAGAGATGTAATTTTAACCTTGGAAACTTTATCCAAACAAGAATGATAGGGGGCTTCGCTTTTGGATCAAAAACGACAGTCCACATCAGAATTTTCATAAAACGATTGTCAATCTTGATAGCTTCTCGAGAGAAAATGCGAGTGTAATCGACATCATGAGATAGTTGAATAAGTATATGTCTACCGTCAAGTAGTCCAATGTTCCAACTGCCCAATAATTTCATAGTATCAAACTCATTCCTAATGATCTCCAGTTTTGGGTGATCATAAAGGAATTTTCCCACTAGAGAAACGCCAAGAGGACGCGAGAGTGTCAGTTTCAACCTCTGTGAGAATAAGTGCAGGTTTCCCATTTTTTTTTCAAGCTTTTTAATAAATGTGTGATCACCTCCACCTTCAAGAGCCTCATGGAAAGATTCCGGAACATTGCAGGACTTACCGATAGCAAAACCAGACGCTAAACCTGGAGGAGGGGCACGAGCAGGAAAATCGCCGACAAGAGCATTTGCATAGGAACGAAGCGTCGAGGCCATCTCCCTCACAAGACAAGAGAGAAATAGCTGGCGGGAAGGAAGAGCAGACAGGCGAACGGGAACCTTCTGCCGTGCAGGAAGCGAGCAGAAGGCGCGCCCTTCTGCGAAAAGGAAAGCAGACAGAACCGCTGCTCGAGGAAACCGCGCCGAAGCCCTTCGTCGAAGACCGCAGAGGCCTTCGTCGTCATCGTCGAGTGCGGTAAGTTCGAAACTGCAGCTCGAAATCTTGAAAAGGGATAGCGTCAAAGCCCTCCGTAGAAGACAACGAACGCAGAGACCTTTGTCGTTGTCGTGTGGGAAGTTCGTCGAGCAGGAGAGAAAAGATTTACGACCGACCGAAATCAAAACCAGGGTTTTGCCTTCGGGCGAAACCCTAACAGAGCGGGAAAGATACACACACACACACACACACACACACACAACCCATAATGGTTATTAACAACAAATCGTCATGGAACACAAACCCCCATATTGTACCCACTATAAGATGTTTGATCATATCATTGCTAAATGCCACAAATTTTATCCTAATTTGAAATCTAAGGGTCATGTGAATAAGGATGGGTTTAACCACACAACTGTGGTCAATTTAGTTCCACCTGAGGATGATACTACCAGACAGGAGGTGTCTGTTGCACCCGAGGACCCCCCCATGACACTGCTGTTACTGTTACTGCGAGTGATGCGATGCTGACACCTACAAACTCCATACAAAACAATTCTGATGGACTATTGCCTATAAATGATAGTGTTCAGAGTGATAATCAAGAGAACCTCGCAACTCCACTTCTTCAAGAAGTAATCGGTGTAGCGACAACTCACACTTCTCATATTGTAGAACCTATTGTGGGTACTACTGTTCCTTCTGGTTCAGCTCTACCCTATCAGACGGATTCTTCGGAGGAGGAATGACATGTTTACACTTCCAGGAGAAAGAATAAGAATGTAGATCTACTAGAGCTCAGGAGTCTTATGCATGATACTTTGGTTACTACGGGTAATGGTCAACACCGTACCAATTTGCTAGTTGGATCACTACCGAGAACTAGAGCCAGAAGCAAGACCAGATTGGGATGACCCACACTTTTTCAGCGCCCGGGTGATTTTTGGGTTTCTTTATATTTTTATATGTACCCATCTTTTATAATTTTTGGTGTATGTTGTACCGTGTGGGTTGGGTGTTTAGGCCCACCCATACAAACCTATCTGCATCTTTATCTTTAATATATCAGCCCTTGGGTTTTTTCAATATATATATATATATATATATA
>JXCR01146575.1:39815-67032 GCA_002079205.1 Phalaenopsis hybrid cultivar | reverse complement strand
AAGCTAGATCCTAGGTTCTAAGAGTAGAAGACTAAGACCTCACTAAAAATGAGGTCAACACCATGATGGCGTATGCAATGATCATACTGCTAAGGACAACCTAATTGAATTGTGACAAGCATCAATAGGTACAATATCACACAACACCTACTCCTACAACTTATCTCCAATGAAAAACTTTATTAGACCTCTCATGTTAGATCTCATTCATTTTCTTCAACCATGATAAAATATGGCTAGGTGTGCTTCTATATAGTAAGGCTCGACTTTTCTGTTATTTAGGTAGACATGGTATTGTCTCCATTAATGATAAGATTGCATAAAGTTTTCTTCATAGTAGAATGGGTATGAGAGATGTAGTGAAGCTATTGTTACTCTTGCTTGACCTCAGTCTAAAAGATGTTTCAAACTACTAGCATTTCTCAGTCGTTAGCAAAAATTTAATATTCCTCCAATACATTCTCATTATCTCATGCACCCTTAGTGTTACTATCCACTTCTTCCACTACTCTCTGATCGCTAAAATATATCATTTTCTTATTTGGGAAATCAAATTTTATATGCCCAAAGTCACGACACTTAAAGAACATCCAAGCTAAGGACTTGAGGGTGCAACCACCTTTTCTACACTATGGTCTGATTTCTCCTTACATGGTGATGGTTTAGTTATTTTGGCAGATATATCCCTTGTTGCTTGACCCTAGGGCATGCTCTTTCTACAGGGTCTGATGGGTCCCATGTGATAATGTTGCTTCTTCTTTTTTAAGGTTAGAGTTTATATGTCAAGCTGGATCAATAAAATTGCAATTACACCATATTGCTAATATATTGTTTCAATCCTACAAAAGACCACGCTGCTATCTCCCTGCCTTACTATCTCATATTTCAGCATAAGTTATTCAAACTTATCCATGTACTTCTCCACAGATAGATGTTTCCGTTGCAGATTTTTGAGTTTAATGAATATATCGTGTCAATAATGTGGGGGATGATATTTGCTCCACTTCTATCTTTTCATTTTAGTCCACATAATAATCTTATTTTTCTTTTCTTACTATCAAAGGTGCTTCCTATTTTAGTATTACAAAGAAACACTTTATTCAGTTTGATGATTGCCGTTTTAACTCTTCTATCTTGTGGATTATCTTTTAACTAAAAGTTAGTTCCACAATTTTGAGTCATTCAATGAACTTGTTCGAATTCATAGAATTGCTAAAGTCTAGTAAGTCGATCTTCACCTTAAAGTTATTGTCTTTTCTTTGATATATAATGCCAAATAGTTACGATATTGGTTTTTTATCACTAATATTTTTTTTGGTGAAAGGGCTTAACTTCACCCTCTCGACCTAAAGAGTCACTATTATGGTTATAGGTGACATCTCCGGGTTATACTATTTTAAATGCAACAAAATTTTTTTGGTGTTTGGAGTATTTTTCTCAACATATCCTCCATTATAAGCTCTTGGACTCTCCTTTGCTTGTTTTCACCTGACAGCTTGTTGTCCCTTTCTCCTAGTAGGGTTTTGGCGTAGATAATGAAGGCGGCNTGTTATTTAGGTAGACATGGTATTCTCTCCATTAATGATAAGATTGCATAAAGTTTTCTTCATAGTAGAATGAGTATGTGAGATGTAGTGAAGCTATTGTTACTCTTGCTTGACCTCAGTCTAAAAGATGTTTCAAACTACTAGCATTTCTCAGTCGTTAGCAAAAATTTAATATTCCTCCAATACATTCTCATTATCTCATGCACCCTTAGTGTTACTATCCACTTCTTCCACTACTCTCTGATCGCTAAAGTATATCATTTTCTTATTTAGGAAATCAAATTTTATATGCCCAAAGTCACGACACTTAAAGAACATCCAAGCTAAGGACTTGAGGGTGCAACCACCTTTTCTACACTTTGGTCTGATTTCTCTTTACATGGTGATGGTTTAGGTATTTTGGCAGATATAACCCTTGTTGCTTGACCCTAGGGCATGCTCTTTCTACAGGGTCTGATGGGTCCCATGTGATAATGTTGCTTCTTCTTTTTTAAGGTTAGAGTTTATATGCCAAGCTGGATCAATAGAATTGCAATTACACCATATTGCTAATATATTGTTTCAATCCTACAAAAGACCACGCTGCTATGTCCCTGCCTTACTATCTCATATTTCAGCATAAGTTATTCAAACTTATCCATGTACTTCTCCACAGGTAGATGTTTCCGTTGCAGATTTTTGAGTTTAATGAACATATCGTGTCAATAATGTGGGGGATGATATTTGCTCCACTTCTATCTTTTCATTTTAGTCCACATAATAATCTTAATTTTCTTTTCTTACTATCAAAGGTGCTTCCTATTTTAGTATTACAAAGAAACACTTTATTCAGTTTGATGATTGCCGTTTTAACTCTTCTATCTTGTGGATTATCTTTTAACTAAAAGTTAGTTCCACAATTTTGAGTCATTCAATGAACTTGTTTGAATTCATAGAATTGCTAAAGTCTAGTAAGTCGATCTTCACCTTAAAGTTATTGTCTTTTCTTTGATATATAATGCCAAATAGTTACGATATTGGTTTTTTATCACTAATATTTTTTTTGGTGAAAGGGCTTAACTTCACCCTCTCGACCTAAAGAGTCACTATTATGGTTATAGGTGACATCTCCGGGTTACACTATTTTAAATGCAACAAAATTTTTTTGGTGTTTGGAGTATTTTTCTCAACATATCCTCCATTATAAGCTCTTGGACTCTCCTTTGCTTGTTTTCACGTGACAGCTTGTTGTCCCTTTCTCCTAGTAGGGTTTTGGCCTAGATAGTGAAGGCGACTTTGGAGTGGCCAAAGGCGAGAGGGGCCTTTTGAGGATAGAGTTAGGGTTTGGAATAAAGAATAATATTAGGCTGGGCTTGTCACATCTATATAAATTTTAAACATTTTGCAATTTCTGATAGACATGTATCATAAACTTTTTATAAAGCTTTCTACAACAAAACAGAAGTTAGTTCAAGGAAATTTAAATTTGGCTCTTATATATTAGTTTGCACTCAAGGTAGATTTGCTAATTTTTATGTAGAGCACTCTTTCATTAAGGATATAACGTTAGTAGGCTAGGCTTTTTGTTAGAACTAATTTGAGCTACATGATATCATAGGCTTGTCACAATCATACAATAATCTTTAATTTTCTCCTCTATTTTATTAAATTATAATGAAAGAAAACTAACCAAGCTCAAGGCCACAAATTACCCGCTTGTTAGATAATTGATCTACCAAGCACAAATACCAATAGTTGAAGCTTCAAAATATCCAAATATTCCTTGTGCTTTAATTGCCTAAATCTAAGCCTTAGATTGAATACCAAAATTGAATTAGCTTTAGGAAGGGTGATCCACAGGATTTTACTTGTTGTAGTAGGAGACTAAGGGTATGAGGGACACTTCTCGAGTAGTTGGAATAATTTTATTGGATATGGTGCTCAAGAGAAATGGGTTGACCAAGAGTTTAGGTTAATGTTAGGTCATGGCTAACATTAGAGCTCTCTGTTGAGGTTAGGATCTGGGGTACTTATGATGGACACAATTTAAGGGCTGGAATCACTTGGGTTATTACGGTGGTGCCTTTGGATGTAATATAGTGTTAGGTGAAGTTCCAATTGGTTTGAAGGTCAAATGACAGAAAAAAGCTAAGGCTTGGTCAGGGTGATCTAGTTTGGATTGATTTGANCCAATTGGTTTGAAGGTCAAATGATAGAAAAAAGCTAAGGCTTGGTCAGGGTGATCTAGTTTGGATTGATTTATTTAGTTTTGAAATATTAGATTAGTGGAGAGGCTTTACGAAGCTGTAATAAGGGCTTTCAGTTATTTGAGAAATGTGTGGACATAAGATTTGGAGCAGGTAGTGAAGATCTAAAGTGTTACGGGTGATGTGGCAGGGAAGGCCAAACTTAAGTTTAATTGTGCCCTAGTTTGGACAACTTCAAATAGGAGTTGGGATTTTTTCTATTGGCTAATGGGTTTAGAGGAAAATCTTTAGGATAATGTTAGGAAGATGAGAAAATATGCCATAAAAGATTGAGGGAGAGAACATAAAGCAGAAAAAAGTATATCTCGGGTTTGACCAAGAACCAAAAGAAGGGGTTAGCTACTAAGCTCTAAACTAGAGATTTCACTTTCCAATTTCTGTCGAAACGTAGAATTCTCTTTATTCATTTATTCCAAAAATATTTATGCTATTGCATTAAGTTCTACAATTCAAATCTATATATGCATATTAAAAAAGCCTTAAGGGAACATTATATCGCAAGGAAGGAAAAAAAAAGGTGTGGAGTGGAGCCATTCTAATTTCAAAATCCAACTTTAAATATTGCGCCTAATGCAAAATAGAAACATGGGGAATAAAATTAGGATCATTCCATATTTAGAGAAAGCTTGTTAAGTTCAAAATTCAAAAATTGAAAATTTTAAACTTCAATTATCAATACAGTTTTATTTGTTTTAATATCAAGACTTTTCAATCATGTCTAGTTGATAATACTCTTTTGATGTGATGGGCTATCACAGCCCCTTATCTCACTTAGGTTCATGATTTTGGTCTAGTGATGATCCATAATATTCTTTTTGATGTTTTGCATCACACATACTATTAAAATTTATTTTCAATCCCAAAATCTTGGTGCTATTAATGTTGACCAATCACTTGGGAATTTCTAAATACTTTATGATGTGAAATTAAATCTAATATGCTTGTTTGTCTTATCCTGTTTGAATATTTTATCCGGTGTTCCTGCTTAGTTTACTTTCCTCAATATTCAGCTGGATTTATTTCATGAAATTATTGAGCTTTGTTTTACGTATTTAGAAATTTTCTTTCTCCTTGTTTAAGCATATTCCTTAAAGATTTTGCTATTATATTTAAAATGTTATGTATATAAATGTACCCAAAAAATGGGTTAGCACAAACTTCGAATTAATCCGACAGCTCAAAAAAAGAATGACATGACAAAACGGGATTTAACGGAAAGCGACTTGGGGTCCCAGGAAAACCGATCGGCTCATGCTAGCCAATATTCATTCAAATCGACTCAAAAAATACACATTCAAAAATATCCTCTGCTCGAGGTTCAAGTCTTCTCAGTCGGTAAGAATTCCCTAATAGGCACCAAGGAGTGACGATTGGCTCAACTCATCATGTCGGCCAACATTAGTCTGACGAACTCATCTCCCAAACTATCTTCAAGAATCCACCCAGTCTCGATACCTAAAGGGCCGACCGAAAGATGGTTCCCGTCTAGATGGTCGACGACAACACTGATCGATTCACATCTTCGACCCAGTTGACCAAGCTAGAGAACGGCAAGACCCTGGGCCCATAGGGGTTTATTTACTAAAATAACGTGCACAACTCCCCATAAAGCGGGGCACTAAATGTAATTTTTCTCCTTTACTCACCCTCTTCTATAAGTAGAGCTAATATTTCATGTAATAGGTTTTTTTGCCTCTCCCTTCTCTTATGTTTGCTCTTACAAGAAGGGACTTTAGGCTCTTCATCCTCTCATGCATCGAACTTGCTCTTACAAGAAGGGACTTTAGGCTCTTCATCCTCTCATGCATCAAACATATTTGATTATATAAAAAGAGTCACACGAGGTCTGGAATATCCCATTTTGAGAGGCGAGTCGCTGTGCACTCAACTCCTCTCTTGGTTTAAATGCTCGAATCCTTTGGGTGTACCTCTTGGATAAATTCGGATACAACATCTTAAATGGTGTGGTGAGCGTGGAGCATACCACTAACAAGAAGAAGAGAAACACCAAACAGGAAAGACCTACCACAGAGACACTTCTGACATAGAGTATATCAAGGAGTTCACATAGCAGCAGGCCCAGGAGCCATAATTTTACTTTTACGTCATCTTCCAAGAGACATTTGGCTCGGAAGAGAGAGCCACATAGAAACGTGCAACCTGCTCCTCAAGGTCGGGAAGCCCCTATCGAAAATTGACCTATGGCACCTCGACAACACTCGACCAACATCAATCGAGTGATGTCAATCCAGAAATAGGGCCTAACACGAAATGCCATTGACCCCAACTTGCTGAGGGCCGGCCAAAGCAACCTGGGTCGAGGCGCAACCCCCATAGCGCTGCGCCAACAAGTGAATCAGATCCAGTACCTCAGCCGGCACTCTGCTTGGCAATAAACATACANAAGCAACCTGGGTCGAGGCGCAACCCCCATAGCGCTGCGCCAACAAGTGAATCAGATCCAGTACCTCAGCCGACACTCTGCTTGGCAATAAACATACATTATCATTTCAAATACTCTATACTTTATTTGCTTTAAAAAATACACAAATTTTTTTAAATATGTTCTTAGGCCAAATTAAGACTCGAGGTACTCAAAGAGTTCATTTGCTTCAGCAGATAGCCAATGCTCGTGGAATCCGAATCGGAGTAGCAAGGCCGACGGCGACGTCAAAGTCATCAGGTCAGTGAAAGACAAAAAGTGACCTACAGTGCTCTATTATCGTAAAGCTCAGTCTCCAAACTTGAATCAGATAAAGTTCTTGAGGTGGTTACCTACCCAGTTGTGACAAGTTTCGTGAAGGGTATGACGCAAATAATCCCAGTAGAGAGTCTCAGCGTTTACCCCCACGAAACCAGCGATAAGATCCGCTTAATTAGCCTAGTACATGGGGTAATCCGTCCATGGAGTAAATTTGACCAAGCAACTGAGACCTGGAAAGTGTAAGATGCGAGCTGGGAGTCAATATGAAAAACCAACAATGACACTAGCTGTTTGATCTGTACAAATTATAAAAATTCCGATAATGGCACATGATGCGTGATCGGTACAACTCCAAAGCTTGACCGGAGGCAACATCTATTGTCCGACTGACAACTACTTAAGACCAACAATGCCAAACATAAAAAATTCATGTTCTAAACTCAACACAGGTGAAGCTCTGGAAATGATCCCTACACAGCAGCGATAAGCTCGACATAGGGTGCGACACAAATCACCTAGTAGCGAGTCTCGACGGTTACCCTCGTGAAGCAGCGACAAGATCCTCTTAAGATCTGACAAAAGGTGTGGTTTGACCGAGATGACGATCTGGCCGAGCAAACGAGACACGGGTGGTAAAGAGTTGCACCGAATGATTAATACAAATCAAAGTTNCCAAACATAAAAAATTCATGTTCTAAACTCAACACAGGTGAAGCTCTGGAAATGATCCCTACACAGCAGCGACAAGCTTGACATAGGGTGCGACACAAATCACCTAGTAGCGAGTCTCGACTGTTACCCTCGTGAAGTAGCGACAAGATCCGCTTAAGATCTGACAAAAGGTGCGGTTTGACCGAGATGACGATCTGGCCGAGCAAACGAGACACAGGTGGTAAAGAGTTGCACCAAATGATTAATACAAATCAAAGTCATTCGATAAAATATTTTATAGCTAATCGTTCTACCATGTATACCATCCTCAACAATCGAGTGATAAAGTGTGGTAAAGGTAAAGCGACAAGTATAAAGAAAAATGTTTCTATTATCAAAAAATTTTATACAACTTTTTCTATATGACTGTACAATTTGGTCGGCTACAGTTGAACAAAACAAATTTTTTTTTAAAAGTGTAGGAAAAAAAGAAGAGAGTAAGAAGCCTAAGGAGCATTCGATCCGCGGTCTCTGCCGTCTCCTCCGGCCGCTATCACAGATCTTTTACTCTCTTCCTTAAGGTCGGAAAGAAGGGTCACGAAAGCCTTTTGTTAGCCACTTGGGGTCAACTAGGCCTTCATTGATGAAGCGATTGACAACAAAAGGGATGCCCACCTGACGTGATCATCGACATGCACCGTCTTTACCAACGTCACTTTAAGATCTTCTTTCTCTTTATCTTGGGTCGCGACGACTTCCATGTACTCCCTAGTCTCCCTCGTCTGACTTTAGGTGGAGAACTTCGACTTCTTCTCCATCCTGATGGCCCTCCTTTTTGCTTCCCTCTTCTAGGAGATCGCATCAGCCATCCTTCGCTCAGCGGCTGCCTTCTTTTCCTCCATCCGGCGGAGGGCCTTTGCTNAGAAGGGTCACGAAAGCCTTTTGTTAGCCACTTGGGGTCAACTAGGCCTTCATTGATGAAGCGATTGACAACCAAAGGGATGCCCACCTGACGTGATCATCGACATGCACTGTCTTTACCAACGTCACTTTAAGATCTTCTTTCTCTTTATCTTGGGTCGCGACGACTTCCATGTACTCCCTAGTCTCCCTCGTCTGACTTTAGGTGGAGAACTTCGACTTCTTCTCCATCTTGATGGCCCTCCTTTTTGCTTCCCTCTTCTAGGAGATCGCATCAGCCATCCTTCGCTCAGCAGCTGCCTTCTTTTCCTCCATCCAACGGAGGGCCTTTGCCTGATAATAGGCAGCCGACCATGCCATCAGGTGGAATTGGTCGCCGCCCATACTCTTCAGTAGATGCTCGAAAGAATCAGAGTGAACCACCTCTATCAAGAGATAAGGATAGCTCACCGCCGCGACCGTCGCCATGTACCAATCCATCTCAGTATCCATCGTAACAAAACACTCGACGGAGCTCAACCGAACGTCGGTGCCCTCATCGATGGAAGGAACGNAATAGGCAGCCGACCATGCCATCAGGTGGAATTGGTCGCCGCCCATACTCTTCAGTAGATGCTCGAAAGAATTAGAGTGAACCACCTCTATCAAGAGATAAGGATAGCTCATCGCCGCGACCGTCCCCATGTACCAATCCATCTCAGTATCCATCGTAACAAAACACTCGACGGAGCTCAACCAAACGTCGGTGCCCTCATCGATGGAAGGAACTCATCTTGGAGGAGATGTCTTTTGTTCGGATTGAGGAGGAGGTCGGAAGATGTCCTCAAGAGGACCCTTTTCCCTTGCGGTGGAGAGTGCCTTCCTCCTGGCGGTCAGACTCTGCCTCCTCATGGGCCTCAATGCCAGAATCTGCAGAGAAATAGGTGAGNCCTTGCGGTGGAGAGTGCCTTCCTCCTGGCGGTCAGACTCTGCCTCCTCATGGGCCTCAATGCCAGAATCTGACAGAGAAATAGGTGACGCTCGGCTCGCTTCAGCCCTCGACTTGGCGTCGATGATGGCAATGCCCAACGAATTGGCCACTTCCGNTAGGTGAGGCTCGGCTCGCCTCAGCCCTCGACTTGGCGTCGATGATGGCAATGCCCAACGAATTGGCCACCTCCACTTTGGCCGGAGTTGATTCATCCTCTTTCTCTCCGCTCTGCCAGAAAAAACTTGTCGCCTTTGGACAGTCCTTCCAGCGAACTCTGGAAGCCCTGACACGTGGCAAGAAGCCCCCTTCGATCAGTAAGAACTCTCCAAAAATTGCAAACATCACTAAGTCATTTACGAAGCCAAAAAAAAAAACCAAGGCCTACCTTTTTGGTCGGCCCCCTCTGGAACCGGTGATTTCTACGGTGGGGGGAGCAACAATTCCCTCCGGGCGGATGTCCTGCGCACTCGGCTTCTTTCTAGCAACCTTTGTCACAACCGCTTCCTTTCACTTCGCCTCTTGAGCATCGGAGGCCTCTTACAGCTTGTCGGTAATCACTCTGAACTCCTCTAATCACAAAACTTTGTTCAGGGTGCCGAAGTCCAAGTACTGGTGCACAGACAGCTCTTGTCCTTCAATCAACCGTATTTGCGTACTCTCTCAGGTGTTCCAGGAGGGACTTGATCTTCTTGGGAGCACATATAACGGGCCGTACTTCGGTCTCTCAGCCTCCTCAACAGGAACCAACAAGAAACTTCAACTTTCAGTCATTGATATTGTTCTCATGTTTCACAAACCGGATCCTAGTGTCCACTAAGAACATAGTATAGCTGTCCTAACTGACCTTGAAGTTGAAGAAATAAGAAAATAGGTTGGTTGACCATGGGATACTCAGTCGCCAGAGAAAGATGAAAAGGGTCATGACAACAACAATTGATTTTAGCATCACTTGTGCAGGATTGATACAGTAGCGGGAAAGGATCTCCCACAACTCCCGACCAAAAGGTAGCTTTAGTCTACTCTTAAAATGGTCCTGGCAGAAGACCAAGTCCTTGCCATAAACATCAGTCGCTCGATCATTACTGCTGGCCGCCCTCAAAACTACCAAATTCCCATAAACATAGGACTCTTGAAGGCTTTTCACCCAGCGTGCCATCAAGATCAAAATCTATGGAATAGAGTCGAAGATCTCTTCCGAGTATTTGGGAGCCATGAAAACGAGGCAAGGCAAGAAACAATTGGAAGAATAAACTGATAGAACTCAAGGAGATGAAACAATCACGCTAGGATTTCCAGAACTTTCAGCCCTATTTATAGATATCGAAAGGAAGTTGAACCATCGCAGGGGCAACAACATCATTAACACCCGAAACCACGATAAGGGAGTCAAATTGAACACAATTCAAGATAGAAAATTTGAACTTTTATTACATAAATGAGACTATTTACATCCGTCGCTCGGTGGCTACTCAAGAAAATATTTTACAAAATTGTCAGCAATTGCTTCAGCTGAGAAAAACTCTCATTGAAACAGTCTCCTGAACAAGAGTTCACCTCTTAATCTAATCCTATCTATTTTAGCTTGTGCTCGGGCGATCGAAGATGCCTCGCAAATTGCCAACAGCTTCGCTCAAAGGATTCCAACTTCTTCGTTTAGGGCGGCCTCTTTAACATGAATGGTGGTCACCTTTTCTNGGGGGGGCAACAATTCCCTCTGGGCGGATGTCCTGTGCCCTCGGCTTCTTTCTAGCAACCTTTGTCACAACCGCTTCCTTTCACTTCGCACCTCAAACTCCTCCAATCACAAAACTTTGTTCAAGGTGCCGGAGTCCAAGTACTGGTGCACAAACAACTCTTGTCCTTCAAGCAACCTTATTTGTGTACTCTCTCAGGTGTTCCAGGAGGGACTTGATCTACTTGGGAGCACATATAACGGGCCGTACTTCAGTCCCTCAGCCTCCTCAATAGGAACCGACCGGAAACTTCAACTTTCAGTCATTGATTTTGTTCTCATGTTTCACAAACCGGAGCCTCGGTCCACTAAGAACATAGTATAGCTGTCCTAACCGACCTTGAAGTTGAAGAAATAAGAAAATAGGTTGGTTGACCATGGGATACCCAGTCACCGGAGAAAGATGACAAGCGTCATGACAACAACAATTGATTTTAGCATCACTCGTGCAGGATTGATACAGTAGCGGGAAAGGATCGCCCACAACTCCCGACCAAAAGGTAGCCTTAGCCTACACTTAAAATGGTCCCGGTAGAAGACCAAGTCCTTTCCATAAACATCAGTCGCTCGGTCATTACTGCTGGCCGCCCTCAAAACTACCGAATTCCCATAAACATAGGACTCTTGAAGGCTTTTCACCCAGCGTGCGTCAAGATCAAAATCTATGGAATAGAGTCGAAGAGCTCTTTCGAGTATTTGGGAGCCATGAAAACGAGGCAAGGCAAGAAACAATTGGAAGAAGATACTGATAGAACTCAAGGAGATGAAACAATCACGCTAGAATTTCCAGAACTCTCAGCCCTATTTATAGATAACGAAAGGAAGTTGAACCATTGCAGGGGCAACAACATCATTTAACACCCGAAACCACGGTAAGGGAGTCAAATTGACACAATTCAAGATAGAAAATTTGAACTTTTATTACATAAATGAGAATATTTACATCCGTCGCTCGGTGGCTACTCAAGAAAATATTTTACAAAATTGTCAGCAATTGCTTCAGCCGAGAAAAACTCTCGCTGAAACGGTCGCTTGAATAAGAGTTCACCTCTTAATCTAAATCTATCTATTTTATCTATTTTAGCATTTGCTCGGGCGACCGAAGATGCCTCGCAGATTGCCAGCAGCTTCGCTCAAAGGATTTCAACTTCTTCGTTGAGGGCGGCCTCTTTAGCACGAATGGTGGCCACCTTTTCCGGCTTTTCCAACCGATTCGCCCGCTTAGCCAGCAGGTGTGTCTCCCCAGCCTGAGGAAATCCTACCGCCCGGAAGAACGAATCCTCTATCTAGCCAGTGCTCTTTTGAGTTTGAAGATTAGTCCATGTATATTGTTATTATTATTTTCTTTCTAGTGTCCTATACTCAATTTTTGCTTTCATTTTTGAGTCTTGTGCTTGTATCTATGTTTTTTTTTTATTATTATTACAATTGTGGTGCAACATTTGGTTGTTTTAAGTGGTGATATATTAAAGTGGGGATTTAAATAAGTCGAGTCGAGTTTGAGCCAACTTGAGCATGAGCTTGATTAATTAATCGAGTTCGAGCTTGATTTCGAGTTTCTATGAGTTCGAGCAAAGCTCACTAGCTGACTTTTTGTTATGAAAGAGAGAAAATAATATTCATTTAATATAGTTTTATAATAAAATGAGTAATTAAAAGATAAATAATTATAAATCACTTATATAAAAAAGTAAAATATCATATTTTAAATATTTTTATTAGTTTAAAATAAAGTTATGAATTTTAGTATATGTTATATATTTATATATATGGGCTGCCTCACAAGTCAATAATTTTAGGCTAATTTAGTTTGAGCTTGGCTCGTTAGCTCATCATCTCGTGAGCCACTTAACGAGCTCAGCCTGAATCGGCTTGGCTCACTTACAACCCCATATAAAAGTATGAAGTATAATAAATACCCGTAAACACCCTGGAAATGCCTGGAAATGTTGGACTGGCCTTACGAGTTTCTCTTTAAACGCATTTCATTGTGCTCGTAGCTGCTTTGACGACTCTGTCCTTTCTAACAGGCAGATGCTGATAAAGATGGACGACTCAGTTTGAATGAAATGATAGAACACCCATACGTATTTTACAGCTCTATTTTTGATGATGATGATGATGATGATGGCTTGGATTTCCACGACGAATTCCGTTAATAAGATCCTTTCCAGGCATCCTATGTGGACTCTATTATCATAATATTCTTTAGAAGCACCAAGTTTTGATTTATAGCATAATTTCTTCAGGTTAGAAGCTTACATGGACTGAGAGGTCTGATTAGTTTGACCTCGTGGGCGCTGCCTTCCAGGTTTCTGATATTTATAATCTTTTACGTATCAAAATTTTGTTTTGTTTTGTTTTCATCATCTAATTTAAATATTCTACATGAAAGTCTCACAATTTTTGACAGATCTGCTGCAGTGTAATTTTCACAAATTGGTTCTTACCTGCTCACTGCCGTATCTCGCGCTGTTCGTCAATATGTACCGGGTCTTCTCGTCTTCTCTAATGCCCACCTGACAGATGAAAAATAGGACATTTCAGTTAAGTTAACCCTCCCTTTTCTTTGCGCGAAAATCGGTTAATTTATTCATGTTTTTGGCGAGTTTCAAATATCAGTGCTGGAACAGGTTATGAGATAATTTCTGTGCATTCTTTTAAATTTTAATTGAAAGAGTTATTTCCTTTTAGTGTTTTAGGCTTTGTTTTGATTAAAATGTCATGTCTTGAGAGAATGCTATCGAGTATAATGATTATTAGCTAGGGTTCTGCAACTGGAAATATTTTTTGAAATCTATTTATAGATGCTACTTAGTTTTTATTAATATTTTATTTTTTTATTCAGATTTAAATTAATAAAAAAATTTTTTAGTTTTTTTAGCAAATTTTATCTTAATTTTTTTCTTATTGATTAGTGATCCCTAATAATGGGGCTTATTTGTAATAATATTAATTACAATCTAGTTTTTTATAAGAACTAGTTGGACTAATTTAATATTATAATAGTTAATCCTTGAATAATTAAAATAATNATAAATACCCGTAAACACCCTGGAAATGTTGGACTGGCCTTACGAGTTTCTCTTTAAACGCATTTCATTGTGCTGGTAGCTGCTTTGACGACTCTGTCCTTTCTAACAGGCAGATGCTGATAAAGATGGACGACTCAGTTTGAATGAAATGATAGTACACCCATACGTATTTTACAGCTCTATTTTTGATGATGATGATGATGATGGCTTGGATTTCCACGACGAATTCCGTTGATAAGATCCTTTCCAGGTATCCTATGTGGACTTTATTATCATAATATTCTTTAGAAGCACCAAGTTTTGATTTATAGCACAATTTCTTCAGGTTAGAAGTTTACATGGACTGAGAGGTCTGATTTGTTTGACCTCCTGGGCGCTGCCTTCCGTGCCACCACTTCCAGGTTTCTGATATTTANAATAAGATCCTTTCCAGGTATCCTATGTGGACTCTATTATCATAATATTCTTTAGAAGCACCAAGTTTTGATGTATAGCATAATTTCTTCAGGTTAGAAGTTTACATGGACTGAGAGGTCTGATTTGTTTGACCTCGTGGGCGCTGCCTTCCGTGCCACCACTTCCAGGTTCCTGATATTTGTAATCTTTTACTTATCAAAATTTTGTTTTTTTTTTCTTCATCTAATTTAAATATTCTACATTAAAGTCTCACAGTTTTTTGACAGATCTGCTGCAGTGTAATTTTCACGAATTGGTTCTTTCCTGCTCACTGCCGTATCTCGCGCTGTTCTTCAATATGTACCGGGTCTTCTCGTCTTCTCTAATGCCCACCTGACAGATGAAAAATAGGACATTTCAGTTAAGTTAACCCTCCTTTTTCTTTGCGCGAAAATCGGTCAATTTATTTATGTTTTTGGCGAGTTTCAAATATCAGTGCTGGGAACAGGTTATGTGATAATTTCTGTGCGTTCTTTTAAATTTTAATTGAAAGAGTTAGGCTTTGTTTTGATTAAAATGTCATGTCTTGAGAGAATACTATCGAGTATAATGATTATTAGTTAGGGTTCTGCAACTGGAAATATTTTTTGAAATCTATTTAGATGCTAGTTAGTTTTTATTAATATTTTTATTTTTTATTCTGATTTAAATTAGTAAAAAAAGTATTTAGTTTTTTTAGCAAATTTTATCTTAATTTTTTTATTGATTACTCATCCCTAGTAATTGAGCTTATTTGTAATAATATTAATTACAATCTAGNTGATTATTAGTTAGGGTTCTGCAACTGGAAATATTTTTTGAAATCTATTTAGATGCTAGTTAGTTTTTATTATTAGTTTTATTTTTTATTCAGATTTAAATTAGTAAAAAAATAATTAGTTTTTTTTGGCAAATTTTATCTTAATTTTTTTCTTATTGATTAGTCATCCCTAATAATCGGGCTTATTTGTAATAATATTAATTAGTTTGGACTAATTTAATATTATAATTGTTAATCCTTGAATAATTAAAATAATTGCATAATAATTATAAAACTTGTTATGTACTACTTGGTGATAGAGGTGTAAATGAGTCGAACACGAGCGAGCTCAAGCTAAGCTTGTGTTCGGCTCGTTAGGAAATATCACTATGCGTGTTTTGTTCTTTTATATTTCAAAAATAAAATTTGTTCTTGTTCGACTCGTTTGTTTAGCTAGCCGAAATGAACTGTTCATGAATAAAAAATCATTTTGACAGCTCTAATCATGCAACCATAGTATGTTAAGTGTTGGGGCGAGATTTAAATCTTATTATTTATATTAAAAATCACTTAAATATAATTTTATGTGTTTTTAATATATTTTTAATTGACAATTTTAATTGATTATAATTCTTTGTAGGCTTGTAGTCAATTAAATCATTTTAAAATATTAAATATCAATTATATATATAAATCTTTTTCGAGCCAAAATTAGCGGAATACAAACAAATAAAATTTTTATGTGTTTGATTTGTTTATATATCTAGCACAAAAATTTGTAATGTTTGGTTGGTTTGCTTAGAGAATAAATTGAACACAATCTTCTTAAAGAGCTGAACGCGAACTGTCGCGAACGGCTGTTTTGACAGTTAATTTATTATCCCAATTAGGCTATGATTATCTTAAAAGATAACTTTGATGAGGTAATATTCTAAAAGTTGGTTAATATTAACATTACGTTCAATTAGAGTAATTTTTATGTGTAATCTGCTCGTAGATACTGCATTGAAAATAAATAAAATAATTAGAAAAAGGTATGCAAATTGTGGCATACATTCCATGATTTTTGAAAACCTGATATTATCATTAGGAATACATAAGTTTAGTATTGCTACCAAATTAATGTTGATAAAATTTGATAACAAGCTTTATTGTCAATATTATTATTTTGCTTGCTTGTATAAAATTTCGTAGGATTTAAATTTTTTTTTAGGCTGATTTTTTGTTTTTTTTGTTTTTGTTTTGTTACATACATGATTAGGAAACAAGTGGATAGAAGAGAATAAATATAAGACTATTAGATGCAATATTGCGCTTGGTATATATCGTGTTTGAGCTACTTAGTATTCATAAGGGAGGGTTGCGTTAAAACAAAATGATTAAAATACATGGTGCTACTTAAAGGCTTAATTAAAATGAATATTTGCTACCTATAAATATTGACAAAAAAAAAAGAAGTGATTTTTACATGAGGAACAAAATCATGTTAAATTGCTAGTCAATTTCATTAGGGTTGGCCGTATTTAGGCAAGTGTGATGAGTTTTAATTTTGTGCGAGGTAGACTAGTCAACCGTAAGGCCAGGAATATTATATTGTTTGTAATTGCAACTATTTGCCGCAACTCGTTTTAAAAAACAAAAATTCTTTAAAAAACTAGAAATATTTTAAAAATAATTTATGTATCATCAATGTAAGAAAATCTGCTTAAAATTTATTAAATAATATTATTAAACTTAATTATATTAATTGAATTAAATAAATTTCTATATTTGAAATTTTATTTAATATACTTAAAATATTCATTTTGAATAAATTTTTACCATAATTCAATCTATTTGGGATAATTATTTATCTGTATTGTNGAGGTGTAAATGAGTCGAATACGAGCGATCTCAAGCTAAGTCGTGTTTGGCTCCTTAGGAAATATCACTATGCGTGTTCTGTTTTATATTTCAAAAATAAAACTTGTTCGTGTTCGACTCATTTGTTTAGCTAGCCGAAATGAACTGTTCATGAATAAAAAATCATTTAGACAGCTCTAATCGTGCAGCCATAGTATCTTAAGTGTTGGGGCGAGATTTAAATCTTATTACTTATATTAAAAATCACTTAAATATAATTTGATACATTTTTAATATATTTTTTAATTAACAATTTTAATTGATTATAATTCTTTGTAGACTTGTAGTCAATTAAATTATTTTAAAACATTAACTATCAATTATATATATAAATTTTTTTCGAGCCAAAATTAGCCGAACACAAACAATAAATTTTTGTGTCTGGCTTGTTCATATATCTAGCACAAAAAATTGTAGTGTTTGGATGGTTTGCTTAGAGAATAAATTGAACATGATTTTCTTAAAAAGCTGAACGCGAACTGTCTCGAACGGCTGTTTTGACAGTTAATTTATTATCGCAATTAGGCTATGATTTTCTTAAAAGATAACTTTGATAAGGTAATATTCTAAAAGTTGGTTAATATTAACATCACATTCAATTAGAGTTATTTTTATATGTGTAATCTGCTCGTAGATACTGCATTGAAAATAAATAAAATTATTAGAAAAAGGTATGCAAATTGTGGCATACATTCCATGATTTTTGAAAACCTGATATTATCATTAGGAATACATAAGTTTAGTATTGCTACCAAATTAATGCTGATAAAATTTGATAACAAGCTTTATTGTCAATATTATTATTTTGCTTGCTTGTATAAAATTTCGTAGGATTTAAATTTATCCTTTGGCTGAATTTTTGTTTTCTTTGTTTTTGTTTTGTTACATACATGATTAGGAAACAAGTGGATCGAAGAGAATAAATATAAGACTATTAGTTGCAATAAAATATAGAAATTTGTTAATTGCTTAGTATATATTGTGTTTGAGCTACTTAGTATTCATAAGGGAGGGTTGCGTTAAAGCAAAATGATTAAAATACATGGTATTACTTAAAGGCTTAATTAAAATGAATATTTGCTACCTATAAATATTGTCACAAAAAAAAGAAGTGATTTTCACATGAGGAACAAATTCATGTTAAATTGCTAGTCAATTTCATTAGGGTTAGCCGGATTTAGGCAAGTGTGATGAGTTTTAATTTTGTGCGACGTAGACTAGTCACCATTAGGGTCAGGAATATTATATTGTTTGTAATTGCAACTGTTTGCCGCAACTCGTTTTAAAAACAAAAATTCTTTAAAAAACTAGAAATATTTTAAAAATAATTTCTGTATCATCAATGTAAGAAAATCTGCTTAAAATTTATTAAATAATATTATTAAACTTAATTATATTAATTCAATTAAATAAATTTCTATATTTGAAATTTTATTTAATATACTTAAAATATTCATTTTGAATAAATTTTTAGGATAATTCAATCTATTTGGGATAATTATTTATCTGTATTGTTTTTAGATCACTATCACAATTCTATTCAAAATATTCTATTCTTGTTACTTTCAAGAAACTCTTTTAGTGAGAAGTTGTTTTTTACAATCAGAAATTTTGAAGGCTATTTAATATATTTTAAAATTGATGTAAATATATAAATGTTGATATTTTTTCCAAAATACATTTAATAGTCATTGAATTTTAACTTAGTTTTTTTATTTCAATAGAATCGTTTAATTTTTAAATGTGATATTAGATAATATATTTTTCTTAAAATTTAATTTGTTATAATCATGAGATAAGTAAAGCATTCGAACTCTTCTTACAATACTTATCAGTCAAAATTAGGGTTGTAAACGAGCTGAGCTTGAGCGAGCTCAGGCTTGGCTCATGTTCGGCTCGTTCGAAATAGCTCGTGTTCAAAATCGGCTTGTGAACAGTGTGTTCGTGTTTGACTCGATTTAAATATTCGTGTTCGTGTTCGGCTCGAAATTGACTCGTTAAATTAAAATTGAGAAAAATAGATGTTAAGTGTAGTATTTGAACCTGGATCAAATCTACACAAAAGAAGACACTAACCACATTGTCATATGAGGTGTTATGATTTAAATTTGGACATAAATATATATAATATATTATTATATAAATAATATATGTAATATATTGTTATATAAAAAGTTATATAATTTTTTTTTTCGAGCCATTTCGAGCCGAACACGAGCGAACAAACTGCTGTTCGTGTTCGGCTCGTTAGGCTTAACGAACGAGCCAAACACGAGCTGGACATGAGTTGTTCATGAACAAAGAGCCAAATTGACAGCCTTAGTCAAAATTCTATTTCAAGCTACATATTTTCTTGAAATAAATCTTATGTACTGTTTCAAATCGATCCAAAAAGATTGNAGAGCCAAATTGACAGCCTTAGTCAAAATTCTATTTCAAGCTACATATTTTCTTGAAATAAATCTTATGTACCGTTTCAAATCGCTCCAAAAAGATTGGACTCAAATCATACCATTTGCAAGCAATTTTAAAATTTATTCGAGCGATCATCAAATATGTAAGATTGCACTTAAAAATTTAAAGTTCTTATTATATTTTTAAATTTTTTTAACTTTTTTGTTAAGATCAGAAAATTAGATATTAAGATTTTTCTCGTATATCTTCTTAGAAATTTATTGAAATTTTGTTAAGCATGCTTTAATAATTTTTATAATTTATTTTTGACTTATTCTTGCCTATTGTGGAAAAGAATATGCTCTAAAGGTATTCTCCATCCCATCCTTGGAAGGAGACCATCTTTTTAAGTAAGGTTCAGGTAGGAGTACGTAAATGATGGTCTTGGCAAAGGTGTAGACAAATATCGAATCTCATAAAAACAAATTTTGCGTTTAATTTTGTAATCTTCTTTAATCTATTTATTCTATTACAAACCATAAATTTTAATTCTGTATTTTCAAATAAGTACAATAAAAGCCTACACGAATGTCACCACCACATTTAGCACTAAACTAAACTCTATCATAGGGCTGTCAATTAGGTTCGTTGTTCGTGAAAATCTTGTGTTCGGCTCGTTAAGCAGTTTGTATTCGGCTTGCTTGTTAAGCCTAGTGAGCCGAACATGAACAAATTTTTAAGTTTGAAATGTAAACAATCTGAAGACGAACAAAAGTTTGTTTGCTCATGNAAAAAGATTGAGCTCAAATCATACCATTTGCAAGCAATTTTAAAATTATTCGAGCGATCATCAAATATGTAAGATTGCACTTAAAAATTTAAAGTTCTTATTTTATTTTTAATTTAGTTTAACTTTTTTGTTAAGATCAGAAAATTAGATATTAAGATTTTTCTCGTATATTTTCTTAGAAATTTATTGAAATTTTGTTAAGCATGCTTTAATAATTTTTATAATTTATTTTTGACTTATTCTTGCCTATTGTGGAAAAGAATATGCTCTAAAGCTTTTCTCCATCCCATCCTTGGAAGGAGACCATCTTTCAAAGTAAGGTTCAGGTAGGAANAAAAAGATTGAGCTCAAATCATACCATTTGCAAGCAATTTTAAAATTATTCGAGCGATCATCAAATATGTAAAATTGAACCTAAAAATTTAAAGTTCTTATTTTATTTTTAATTTTTTTAAACTTTTTTGTTAAGATCAGAAAATTAGATATTAAGATTTTTCTCGTATATATTATTAGAAATTTATTGAAATTTTGTTAAGCATGCTTTAATAATATTTATAATTTATTTTTGACTTATTCTTGCCTATTGTGGAAAAGAATATGCTGTAAAGCTTTTCTCCATCCCATCCTTGGTGGAAGGAGACCATCTTTTTAAGTAAGGTTCAGGTAGGAGTACATAAATGATGGCCTTGGCAAAGGTGTAGACAAATATCGAATCTCATAAAAACAAATTTTGCGTCCAACCTATTACTAATTATTAATTTTGTAATCTTCTTTAATCTATTTATTCTATTACAAACCATAAATTTTAATTCTGTATTTTCAAATAAGTACAATAAAAGCCTACACGAATATCACCACCACATTTAGCACTAAACTAAACTCTACCATAGGGCTGTCAATTAGGTTCGTTGTTCGTAAAAATTTTGTGTTTGGCTCGTTAAGCAGCTTGTGTTTGGCTTGCTTGTTAAGCCTAATGAGCCGAACATAAATAAATTTTTAAGTTTGAAATGTAAACAATCTGAAGACAAACAAAAGTTTGTTTGCTCATGTTTGGCTCGAATTGACTTGTAAATAAATAAATATATGTATATATATATATATATATCATAATAAATATTGATAAAATTAAATAGTATAAATTATACTTAATTAATTTTATTCAAATTGTTTTTCAGAAAAGTTATAATTTTAATTTTATTTAAAATACCAATTATTATAATAATTTTATGTTCTAACGAGCTAATTACGAGCCGAACATGAGCATGAATAAGTTTTTCGAGCCGAGCATGAACACATTATTCACTAGTCATTCGAACACGAGTCAATTTCCAACAAACCGAACACGAGCCCATCCTGAACTCTCTCAGGCTTCACTTGTTTACAATTCTACTCTTCCATAGTGAGCGACAAACTATAATCTTAATACTCAACAAACGATTGACTATTATGCACCATTAATCTCCACTAGGGAGGCACGTAATCTGTGTCTTAGGGCTCATTTGGGGCAGCTTATATATGTGAGGGAGTTTTTTAAAACACCGCGGTACTGTTTGGATCACACATTTTGCCTGCTCCGAAAATGTAGTTCCATTTTTACACTAAACGCGGGCTACGCGCCGAACCCCGTGGTGGACCTGCAGGTCTCGTTTCAGGATAAACTGCTTTTTCTGAAATATACAAGCTGCCTCAAACGCACTCTTAATCCTAGACAACGGGCTGAAGTAGACCTGTAGGTATTGTTAGATCTTGTAACAAAAATTCAAGCCATTAAGTCATCTTTTTGCTACATCCAGATCTGGAGCAACAAGCACAAGGGGCAGAAAATATTACGTCTGGAGTCTCGACGTAAGCTGCGTCCGGACTACCAACGCAATATTTTTTTCACACGGGTCCTTGTGGCCTCATCCAACACAAGCTCCCACTTGCATGGGTGCCTTTTGGTTCTATTTTAATATGTTAATAAATCAAGTTTAACGGCTTAAAAAAAGGAAAATAAAAAATAATTTTTGAAATAAGCTCTATTATATTATAAAAAAATCCACAATTCCTAGAAACATAAATAAATATTATATAATAATTGGATGTCATATGTAATTTCAAATAAGCTTTTCATTTATTATTAAATATCGAAATGAAATTTTAAATTTTTTTTAAAAATAATTTCATATATGAAAAAAAAATTATTATGACCANAATAATTGGATGTCATATGTAATTTCAAATAAGCTTTTCATTTATTATTAAATATCGAAATGAAATTTTAAAATAAAATAAAATAATTTCATATATGAAAAAAAATTTGTTATGACCATTTTCTATAATTTTAAAACAAATTATGATGGTTAAAGATATTGCATGGTGTTAAATTAATTTCCTCCCATTTGTTACACTATCTTTTTGATATTTAAATTTTCGAGAATAACTAATTTAGAATTCTTTTTAATATTTAATTTATTAAAAAAGTTTATTATTAAACTTTAGTAAATAAACTTTATAATAAATTAATTATACTATCTTATTTTTTAAGTATGAAATCTTCTCTTCATGAGAATTATTATTTGTTTATATTTATGTACTTAAAAACAAAACAGTATGAATGTAATATTTTATTACCAATGAATTATCAGNTATCTTGTTGATATTTAAATTTTCGAGAATAACTAATTTAGAATTCTTTTTAATATTTAATTTATTAAAAAAAGTTCTATACATTGATAATCTTATATTTAAATAAAATTATTTTACTAAAGTTTTAATAATAAAATTTATAATAAATTAATTATACTATCTTAATTTTTAAATATTAAATTTTCTCTTCATGAGAATTATTATTTGTTTATATTTATGTGCTTAAAAACAAAACAATATGAATGTAATATTTTATTACCAATGAATTATCAAATATGTAATATTTTTACATTCAATTATGTATAAAAAATGCCTAATATTTATACAAGCATCTAATATATAAATTTTAATAAATAATTTGCTAAGAAAATAATAAATTGATAATACTATAATGCTTTGACAATCTATAGAACAAATTTGTATTAAATTGTAATAAAGAATAAAAGATATGGAAAAGTTAGGATTGATGTGACTGTAAGAAGTCCTAATTTTCAAAATTTTCTCATGGTATTCTTCTTTCTCCAAGGACTTTCATATTCTTAATACTCTCATTCTTGCAAGACACTCACACTCTAAAGTCATACA
The DNA here is from genome assembly GCA_002079205.1 of Phalaenopsis hybrid cultivar. Classification (NCBI taxonomy): domain Eukaryota; kingdom Viridiplantae; phylum Streptophyta; class Magnoliopsida; order Asparagales; family Orchidaceae; genus Phalaenopsis; species Phalaenopsis hybrid cultivar. Next base: position 43,732 of record JXCR01146575.1, on the reverse strand, counting down.
CTCACCTCTCTTCAATAAACTTTCTTACACTCGTTTCCTTACACACCTACTTGCAATTTACTCACACATTTAATTTCCTTTTTTATGTGACCCCACAGCCTTAACTCCCCAAAACCGCCAAANATGCCTAATATTTATACAAGCATCTAATATATAAATTTTAATAAATAATTTACTAAAAAAATAATAAAGTGATATTACTATAATGCTTTGACAATCTATAGAACAAATTTGTATTAAAATATAATAAGGAATAAAAGACATGGAAAAGTTAGGATTGATGTGACCGTAAGAAGTCCTAATTTTCGAAATTTTCTCATGGTATTCTTCTTTCTCCAAGGACTTTCATATTCTTAATACTCTCACTCTTGCAAGACACTCACACTCTAAAGTCATACACTCTCCTCGCTTCAATAAACTTTCTTACACTCATTTCCTTACACACCTACTTGCAATTTACTCACATTTAATTTCCTTTTTTATGTGACCCCACAACCTTAACCCCCCAAAACCGCCACCATAGTNATGCCTAATATTTATACAAGCATCTAATATATAAATTTTAATAAATAATTTACTAAAAAAATAATAAAGTGACAATACTTTAATGCTTTGACAATCTATAGAACAAATTTGTATTAAAATATAATAAGGAATAAAAAACATGGAAAAGTTAGGATTGATGTGACCGTAAGAAGTCCTAATTTTCGAAATTTTCTCATGGTATTCTTCTTTCTCCAAGGACTTTCATATTCTTAATACTCTCACTCTTGCAAGACACTCACACTCTAAAGTCATACACTCACCTCGCTTTAATAAACTTTCTTACACTCATTTTCTTACACACCTACTTGCAATTTACTCACACATTTATTTCCTTTTTTATGTGACCCCACAACCTTATCTCCCCAAAACCGCCACCATAGCTCCATTCATATTCAAAAACTAAATTGTTTAGTCATGACTATCACATTGTGGTGCTACATTTCATGCTGCAACATTATGCTATTGCACTACAACACTAAACTCTCTGTCATATGACATAAGCTAGCTTCTTCTAGCATCACAGAGTTCCAAAATGCAGAGCATAGATATCCTGATTTCTATCTTGAATTCCTTTTCCTACATATTTTGGCATTACAATGCAAAATACCAACACCATGGTGTCAAGCTCTTGGAACATCAATCCAAATCTTATACTATTTAGTGTTAAGGCTCTCCTTTGATAGTTTGTAGCGTTGAGCTCTTAGGTTTCTATCTGGTTTATTATGGATCTAGTGTTACCACGCTACATGGATAAAGTTGAGACATTAAAATTGTACTTTATCAATTTACTCCCAATACTCTCTTTTTTAGAATTTCCACAAAAAATGCATAATATAGTGATAATTATATTTTTGATAAATTTTAATAAAATTAAATACTTTCATCTCACTCAGCAAATTCAAAGAGACAAATTTCTGCCACTTGCAGAACACTTCTTGAGAAATCTACGCCAATCATTAGTCTTAATCAACCTCAGCCCTTACAAAAAATGCTCCTATTCAAAGTAAGCTTGTGGAAACTTTACTTAAAGTTGATTATAATGTGTTGTCACATTTAAGGAAGTTTCTAGCAATATTCAGTATCTATGTGCTCTCATCTTATCCAAATAGTTGAGAGAGCAACTAATTAAAGCCTTATTAGATCTTGAAATCTGAATGATCCAAGTGATGTCTGATCCCTTAGATACAGAAATAAACTACTTCAATGAAGTTCTTAAAATATATCTCATTGATATGTTCTCTTTCTAGCAATAACTACTCATAATCAACCAAATTACATTTCTATAAATTTTAGACAAATTTTATTGCGTAGAGTTCTTGATGATCTGGGTGCTTCAGTCAACATAATAAATTGATAATTCTTGCTTACCTTGTTTCGGTCGTCAAATTGGGAAGGAAATATTACACGCACACACACNATATATATATATATATATATATATATATATATATATATATATATATATATATATATATATATATCATAATAAATATTGATAAAATTAAATATTATAAATTATACTTAATTAATTTTTATTCAAATAGTTTTTCAGAAAAGTTATAATTTTAATTTTATTTAAAATACCAATTATTATAATAATTTTATGTTCTAACGAGCTAATTTCGAGCCGAACATGAGCATAAATAAGTTTTTCGAGCCAGCATGAACACATTATTTACTAGTTATTCANTTTTATTTAAAATACCAATTATTATAATAATTTTATGTTCTAACGAGCTAATTTCGAGCCGAACATGAGCATGAATAAGTTTTTCGACACATTATTTACTAATCATTCGAACACGAGTCAATTTCCAACAAACCGAACACGAGCTCAGCCTGAACTCTCTCAGGCTTCACTTGTTTACAATTCTACTCTTCCACAGTGAGCGACAAACTATAGNGCCTGAACTCTCTCAGGCTTCACTTGTTTACAATTCTACTCTTCCATAGTGAGCGACAAACTATAATCTTAAAACTCAACAAACGATTGACCATTATGCACCATTAATCTCCACTAGGGAGGCACGTAATCTATGTGTCTTAAGACTCATTTGGGGCAGCTTATATATGTGGGGGCGTTTTTTAAAACGCCGCGGTACTGTTTAGATCACACATTTTGCCTGCTCCGAAAATGCAGTTCCATTTTTACACTAAACGCGGGCTACGGGTCGAACCCCCCGGTGGAGCTGCAGGCCGCGCTTTGGGATAAACTGCTTTTTCTGAAACACACAAGCTGCCCCAAACACGCCCTTAATCCTATACAACGGGCTGAAGAAGACCTGTAGGCATTGTTAGATCTTGTAACAAAAATTCAAGCCATTAAATCATCTTTTTGCTACATCGAGATCTGGAGCAACAAGCACAAGGGGCAGAAAATATTACGTCCGGAGTCTCCACGTAAGCTGCGTCCGAACTACCAACGCAATAATTTTTTCACAAGGGTCCTTGTGGCCTCATCCAACACAAGCTCNAAATTATCTTTTTGCTACATCGAGATCTGGAGCAACAAGCACAAGGGGCAGAAAATATTACGTCCGGAGTCTTGACGTAAGCTGCGTCCGGACTACCAACGCAATAATTTTTTCACAAGGGTCCTTGTGGCCTCATCCAACACAAGCTNATGTGGGGGCGTTTTTTAAAACGCCGCGGTACTGTTTAGATCACACATTTTGCCTGCTCCGAAAATGCAGTTTCATTTTTACACTAAAAGCGGGCTACGGGTCGAACCCCTCGGTGGAGCTGCAGGCCGCGTTTTAGGATAAATTGCTTTTTCTGAAACACACAAGCTGCCCCAAACACGCCCTTAATCCTATACAACGGGCTGAAGAAGACCTGTAGGTATTGTTAGATCTTGTAACAAAAACTCAAGCCATTAAATTATCTTTTTGCTACATCGAGATCTGGAGCAACAAGCACAAGGGGCAGAAAATATTACGTCCGGAGTCTTGACGTAAGCTGCGTCCGGACTACCAACGCAATAATTTTTTCACAAGGGTCCTTGTGGCCTCATCCAACACAAGCTCCACGTGCATGGGTGCCTTTTGGTTCTACTTTAAGATGTTAATAAATCAAATTTAACGGCTTAAAAAAAAGAAAAAAAATAATAATAATAAATAATTTTTGAAATAAGCTCTATTATATTATAAAAAAACCACAATTCCTAGAAACATAAATAAATATTATATAATAGTTGGATGTCATATGTAATTTCAAATAAGCTTTTCATTTATTATTAAATATCGAAATGAAATTTTAAATTTTTTTTAAAAATAATTTCATATATGAAAAAAAATTATTATGACCATTTCTATAATTTTAAAACAAATTATGATGGTTAAAGATATTGCATGGTGTTAAATTAATTTCCT
>JXCR01146575.1:11236-39614 GCA_002079205.1 Phalaenopsis hybrid cultivar | reverse complement strand
ACACACACACACACACACACACACACACACACACACACACAGATATATATATATATATATAGACAATAGTTTAAATAAACTAAACGAGACTGAACCAATCTCATATAGAAAATAGTTTAAATAAACGAGCACAACACCACAAACAATAAATCTACCCTCAGGAATAAACACATTACTTACTAGTGAGATTCGATTAAATAAACTAAAGAATTTATGACATCCTTTTTTGTCCGTGAATACCATTTATGTTGACCAACAAATTTCCTCTATCTTATATGAAAGATTAGATAGGGTTTATATTAAGCTGGGTTCTAAAGTTTCTTATAAGGGCAAGCCCCTATAGTTAATTATATCTTAGACGATCAATATTGCCTAAAGAAACTCTCAATTTAGATAGAAAAATATTGTCTTCAAGAATTTCAAAGTTTAGGACTTTTTAAGGTTGAGCAAATGAGTATCAAATGGGAAAGACTCAAGTTTGGAATATTTATTATGGAATCCAAAGGGATAAAACTAGGGGATGTCAAGGATCCTGAGGAGAACCTCAGTGACTTCCCAAGCTATCCTGTGATTTAACATTAATTTCGAAGAGATATAATTAAATATTTCATCCTGAAAATTATTATTATTTAGGGCTTACACTTGCATGACATAATAAAATCAATAACCTTGAAGATAGGAGGATTTAAGGCAAGTTAGAGCTTAAATTGCACAACATGATTGTGCAAAGACCTAAAGAAAAATGTAAGGATTTTTGCTGTACTAGACGGGCTAACTCGAAATCCTCTAGCTTGTTATTTAATTCTAAGGAAAGTTGCTATCGTAGTTCCACTTATTGCCTTAAAGTTGTTCTTCTGTACATATTTGTCTTACTGCCCACAGAGTTAGCTCCAAACTCTTCGTCAAAGTAGTAGTCCTAAGGTTTAAGGTTAAAAAAGTTTACCATGTATGCATCAATGATTTAGTTATGTTTTTATTCAAATGTTATATTTAAGGGAAGTTAAAGTTGATTAGAGCGACACTGATAAGGATCCCACGGTTCCCTTGTTCCAATACCACTATTTTCTTTTGAATTTATTTAGGGTTTGTTTGACACAACTGCAGATTCTCAGCTTTTCAGCTGCAGCTGCGCTGCCCTAGGAAGCAGCTGTGGGGAAGCAGCTGCGGGGAAGCTGACTGTCTGTTTGGTGCAGCTGCGTGAAAAATACTGTGAGCCAGCTGTTTCATGTTAAAATGACCAAATTGCCCCTGGTTGTTAAAACTGTTTAAAACTTTTGATTTATTTGTATAAATATGGGTTTAATATACATAAAATTCATAAAAAAAATTATTTGTTAATTAATTAAATGAAATATATTATTTTTAATATTTGTTTTTATAGAAATTTTTTAAAAAAAAATTGTAATTTTGAAAACATATAGTTTTAAAATTTTTCTTTATCTATATATCAATGTATATAAATATTAATTCATCTATACATATAAAAATTTAGAAACATATATTTTAGAAGCATAAAATTAATTCTCCATTTTGAATTCTTCAAAAGTTGATAGAACTTAAAGCATTTACATAAATACCAAATAATTCTTATCTCAACATGTTAGACATCTAAACTTGCATATTTTCTTGGGTAACACTCAATTTTTTAACATCATATAGTGCATGACAATCTAAACAGCTTCCAGCTAATTGCAAATAATATAGGGCATTGTAATCCGTAAAATGATCTTCCATACCCATCTATAAAAAGCTTTAATCCTTAACAAAGTTATTTATTACATCACCAGTGCCAATAAAGTAACTTCTACTACCAAACACTCGTAAGTTACAATTATTTTGTCTTTCTAATAAATTGCAAATCAATCATATATTAACCAACGCATTAGTAATTTGTTCTCGAATGACCGCCATTTCAGTTGCACCTTCCCCTTCCTTAGTACAAATGGTTGATTGTTAGCTATCATCTCGTAACATAGAACTACCTATTTGGTTTTCAGATGGGTTTTCAACTAGTTCCCGTTGATTTGCTTCAGCATTGAGGAAATCAACGTCATATCGAGACGGGTGTCGCCTAATATAATTGTGTATTTTCATCGTTGCTATCACAATCTGAACCTGCTTTGGAAACGGGTAATTATAAAATCAATATAACTACTTTTTTCTCAAGNGGACTTCAATCCAAATCTTCTACTATTTAGTGTTAAGGCTCTCCTTTGATAGTTTGTAGTGTTGAGCTCTTAGGTTTCTATCTGATTTATTATGGATCTAGTGTTACCACGCTACGTGGATAGAGTTGAGACATTAAAATTGTACTTTATCAATTTACTCCCAATACTCTCTTTTTTAGAATTTCTACAAAAAATGCATAATATAGTGATAATTATATTTTTGATAAATTTTATTAAAATTAAACACTTTCATCTCACTCAGCAAATTCAAAGAGACAAATTTCTGCCACTTGCAAAACACTTCTTGAGAAATCTACGCCAATTATTAGTCTTAATCAACCTCAGCCCTTACACAAAATGCTCCTATTCAAAGTAAGCTTGTGGAAACTTTACTTAAAGTTGATTATAATGTGTTGTCACATTTAAGGAAGTTTCTAGCAATATTCAGTATCTATGTGCTCTCATCTTATCCAAATAGTTGAGAGAGCAACTAATTAAAGCCTTATTAGATCTTGAAATCTGAATGACCCAATTGATGTCTGATCCCTTAGATAGAGAAGTAAACTACTTCAATGAAGTTCTTAAAATATATCTCATTGATATGTTCTCTTTCTAGCAATAACTAATCATAATCAACCAAGTTACATTTCTATAAATTTTAGACAAATTTTAGTGCGTAGAGTTCTTGATGATCTGGGTGCTTCAGTCAACATAATAATTTGTGAATTCTTTCTTACCTTGNACTGACCCCTAATCAAGGAAGATATAACAATGAATTCTTCCTTACAATAATCCAACTCTCATGAAGAATATACTGATCAATTTTCACCATAAAACAGACTTATCAACAAGGAAAAAGGTTGTGTATGCTATATATGTAATCCTTTTATATTCATGAAAGGAATAATCAAAATAAAATGTATAACCCGATGATTTGAAATCGTAAAAAACTGTTAAACTATCTGATTCATGTATAACTCGATGCTATTTATGTATATCCTTTTTCGAATGGTACTTCCAAAACGACAATCTGCCATTAGCAGATGCATACATGCTTAAACCACAAAACAACCTCTAATGTAACACTGCATAAGATTTTCGCAGTTTTCATGAATTTCTGAAGGTTCGGCTTCAGCAAACCCAAGCAAAACAACCATCAAAGTTCTAAAAACCCGGCTCCATCAAACCAAAGTAAAAATATAAAAAAACTATCAATTTCAAGGTTCTTCTTCAACAAACCAAACCAAAGGAAACCCCTCTAGTTTGAAGGTTTAGCAAATAAAAATGTATCTAGCAATCAAACAAAATTCCAAACACTAAAGACTAGACATTCTTCCTTTTTTTTCATGTGAGAAACATGTTTAAATCCACAAAATCCATTTAACACAACCATATAAATAACCAACTTGATGAGTTCAAACAAATATTTAAGAAACTAGCCAAACCGAGAAGCAATTATTTCAAATGAGTAGCAAATTAGATAACATAGTTCTTAAGAGGCTATAAAGAATAGAATTCAGTCTTTCTCAAATGAGCACAGAGTGCTTATACAGTAATTGATCCAACAACCATGTATTTGATGGTTAAATGGGTGCAAGATCTACAACCATGTAATTCAGTCTTTCTAAAATGAACACAGAGCATATACTTCTAAGTTATAAGTGCTTCTATTGTAATTGATCCAACAGCCATGTAATTACTTCGACAGTGCTTCTACAAAACAATCTCTAATGTAACACTGCATACATGCTTAAATGGGCGCAAGATCTGCAACTTGGATGGACAATGCCAATTTGATCCCAAATCTAAGAGCTCGATTCAGGTAAGAATGAAATGAAGTATTTTTTTGTGTGCCAAAAGATCAAACTAAAGCCATACTTCGTTAATAAGCTACAGATCCACCAAAGGAAAGAAAGAGAAAGGAAAAATGGAAGAAACAGGAAAGAGGTGAGAAGGAGAAAACATTAGGAGCCGCAAAACACACATCCTTCCTCAGATCCGCAAATAGAAGAAGAAAATGACTCTTCTTACCTTAGCTCTGTCGGTCGAGGGACGAAGAAAGAGGAGAAGGAGAAGGGGATGCGAGGGAAGCAATGGGGAATCACCTAGGGTAGACACGGGGAAGCAGCGGGGAATCACCGAGGGTAGACGCGGGGTCAAGGGTAAAAACTTTGGTCAAAAGCGGGAGACACGATGGCAATGCCGCGGCTCGCTTTTGCTCCGCTTCCGCCGCCTAAATGCCCAAAGTCGCGAACCAAACAGATAACTTTCGAGAAAAATTGCGGCAAATGACCGCGCCGCACCTAAAAAGCGCTCCCAAACAGACCCTTAGACTAAATGAGTTGTTTAGTCCATTTAAATTAGGGAGATCTAGTTAGCAATCGTGCGTCACCTCATCCAAGGGAATCCCATAAATTCAAAAGGATGTATTATGCTTCTTTTTTATTTTGTTTTTTTTTGAAAAATGTTATTTACTTTTGAAAATATGTTTTGTAATTTTCAGTTATGGTATAGTTTTGCAAGTGAAGTAACTAAATGCAGGTAAGAAAAATATTGTAAAGTAAATAAGTAAAATTGCATAATAAAAAATATAAATGTGTATTTGGGCCTCTGCTGCCGCTGCATGATTAGCATAAAAAGTATAATATATTTGTAGGAAAATTAAAATAAATTGTAGGAAAGTACATGGAAGCACCTGATATGAAAAAAGGTAAGAAAAATGAATCATAGCAAAACACAAATGAGTAAAAGAAAACTCATAATCACATATATAAGATCAGGACTGAGTGTAAGACATTGGTAAAGGTGGGGGCTCAGAGCTGGACTGTGTGCTTCTCGACCTTAAGTGAGAGCTACCAACCTAAAAATCTATGGAGGGCAGCCCTAACCTTGATCTAAGTGATTAATCGTGGACCTTTATAAATTTTCATTTTTAATTTTAGTTTCCATTCATGTAGGATTTGTTTCATCATGCAAAAGATAATTTATTTGTAAAAGGGATTTTCATTTAAAATATTTTATAAAGTGGTGCAGTCCATAGGTTAATTAATTTAATTGAGCTAGGACTATAAACAACCTAAGAGTATCGGAGGCAATCATCTTCTCAATAGTTGTCGAATAGTATCATCGGTCCCTTTCCTCTGATTTTGTTAAAGGTTCTTGTGGTAGGAGATACTATTCTAAAATTCTACATCGTATCCCTCATTTTAGCACACATTATCGTCATTGTACTAGCTACCTAGACCTCAGAATTACACAAGCCCGATGATCCCTTTGTGGCAAAAACAAATATCCTAAGTTGCTCTCAAAGATTTAAATACCTTAGAGAAACTCAAGTCATTAAGGATCTTGGACCTACAATTGAAGTTGGGTTTGTAGTGTTTAAAGGTGTTCATTAATTAATCATGTTCCTTTTTTCTGAACCTCATTAAATAAGTTTAAATATCATGCTTATCTCACTACTAAGCCCTTAAATCCAATGTTCAAGGTAGATTTGTTATAATCAAAATATTAGATTAAATGAATTTAATTCTCATTAAAAATCATGCTTATCATCTAATCACCAATTAGGGGCTCCAAATGAGTGAGTTATTATCTTCCTAGCTTAAGCCCACTACTTTAGGATCATCTAATTAAATTAACTTCCAAGTCACAATGATTTAAGAAGTTAGACTTTTACCCTTGCCGTGAAAAGGTACAAGTTGGTTTCTACATATTAACCAATTATATTTCAAACATCTAAAAGAGCTTATTATGATCAATATCGCGCATTTACCTTTTGACTTAACCTAAAATTTAATTAGGGCATCAAAATCCTAAAGTTACCATTTTTCCCTAAGACTCTCCACTTCATAACTCAGCAAATACAACTTAAATGACTTTAAAATTTTTATGGTACTCCACTCATATGTCAATTAAAATATCAGAGGTGGATTTATGATTTTATAATTTTTATTTTATTTTTAATAATTATTTTAGCTCAAAAATAAGAATTTTAAATGTTAATTTATTTAATTAATCAAAGTAAAGTTTATGTTCATGGGAAAATTATTGGAGGTTCAGCTAGGTAAGATAACTACTTGGACCAAATTTAATTCTTTTTTAAATTATATTTTAATTATTATGATTATTTATTTATTTAGTGATTAATTACATAAAAAATATAATTTAATTTCAAAAATTTATTTTTATTTTATTATTAAATCTCGCCAAGTCCAAAGAACTCAGAGAATTTTTTTTTTTTGTGAATTTTATTTTATTTATTGTAATTATTTTAATGAAAAATTAAGGAAATTACATTTTTAGTTTTTAAAAATACATAACTATATTAGAAAAATTAGGAAAAATATTTTAAAGGGTCTCAAGTGATTAGGGAATAATTTGGAATATTTTGATGCATTTTTTATATTTTTGCAATTTTTAATTATTTTTAAATTAAAAGTAGCTTAAAAATGAAAATTTTATTTTAATATAAATTTTATTTTTCGTAAGTGTCCTTGATCACATTGAACACTTANAAGATAACTACTTGGACCAAATTTCATTCTTTTTTAAATTATATTTTAATTATTATGATTATTTATTTATTTGGTGATTAATTAAATAAAAAATATAATTTAATTTCAAAAATTTATTTTTATTTTTTTATTAAATTTCGCCAAGTCCAAGGAACTCAGAGAATTTTCTTTTTGTGAATTTTATTTTATTTATTGTAATTATTTTAATGAAAAATTAAGGAAAATACATTTTTAGTTTTTAAAAATACATAACTATATTAGAAAAATTAGGAAAGATATTTTAAAGGGTCTCAAGTGATTAAGGAATAATTTGGAATATTTTGATGCATTTTTATATTTTTGCAATTTTTAATTATTTTTAAATTAAAAGTAGCTTAAAAATGAAAATTTTATTTTAATATAAATTTTATTTTTCGTAAGTGTCCTTGATCACATTGAACACTTAAAACAACTTTTCATTTTTTTTCTAATTATATTTTATTTATTTAGTTATTTTAACAAAAAAAATCACATTTTACTTCAAAAATAGACATTAGTGATCAAATCAATTCAAATGGGTTTCAAATTTTTAGAGAGGGTTAAAATGTTCATTATGTATAGCGTGTAACCATTTTTACATTTTTTTGAATTATATTACATTTATTTAAATTTTTATGAGTTTTAATGACTTAATTAACTTTGGTAATGTACGTAATTATTTAAACTTATTTTATATTTTCCCTAGAGTTCTTTAACCAGAGGGAACCTACCAAAGCAAGTCTCATATTTCNAATTTTTATGAGTTTTAATGACTTAATTAACTTTGGTAATGTACGTAATTATTTAAACTTATTTTATATTTTTCCAAGAGTCCTTTAACCAGAGGGAACCTACCAAAACAAGTCTCATATTTTTTTGATTTATATTTTTAATTTATATAATTTTTTTAAGCAAAAATAAGCAACTAGACTTGAAAATTATGACTTTTAGGGTTAGAGGTGTTGCCTAAGTTTGGAAAATCATAGAACATCTCTAACCACTTGTAAAATAAGCCATCCAAATTTCAAGCCAAGGTGATTAATATTTAATAAAATATAATTAAAATACTCTATGGAGTATTTAACTAATTAAGAATAAAAAAAGATGGCAAATATTGTTTATTTTTAGTCCATAAGATTGTCCTCTATTCAATGAGTAATAGGGTATTTTTTTATTTTTATGATTTTTCTACACCAGGTAATGAATTTTTAAGGTTTAAGTATTTAAATAAACAAAAAAATGCCCATTTTACTACTCATCCACTTGATGCCCACAATCCTATGATGGCTCTGAAGCTCCATGCGACGCCCTTCTATTCGATGCTGTATTCCGTGTCAGCTGCTACGTGGCCTGTGCTTTATGAAATGTTCTCTCGTCCGACGCCTTCTCTGTCGTTTGATCAATACACATGCAAATGGATGACATCCGTTCATCATCACCACCTGTTCTGAACCGAGAACCATCCACACTAAAACCCTAATATCTCGCTCGGAACTCAATCAAATCACATGGTGTTGGTTCCTATCGCTTCATTTAGTCAAGGAGAACCTATCTATATGGTTACATACCTATGAAATACAATTCTACTTCACATTTGATGAAACCAAGAGCATTTTTAGGGATTTTGGATTATACCTTTGCCCAAGAGGTGAGGCCTCAATTGAGTATGCTATGAAGCTTCCTTGTGAGCTGGAGAACCTCCTCCAAGTGTTTGTTTGAGTAGGGGTTTAAGCTGTGCAAGAGTTTGATCGAAGGTTGGTGCGGCCTTGATCTAGGAGTGGGTTAGAGAGCTCCGGAGAGAGGGATTTTGATGAGGAACTTCCTTGTTTGGTATGAGTAAGCTTTTGGAAGGATTAATTAGAAGTTTGGGGGGGGAGGGGTAATTTGGGCCCTAGATTTGGGTGATTAAGTTGAGCTTGGACAGTGGATTTCATTGGCTTAAAATGGTGGGATTGAACTCAGGATGACTGGATGAAGATCTGTGAGCAATTTGGAAGGCTCTCCCTAAGCAATTAGTAGCACTCTCTATGACCGTGGGAGGGTTTGTTTAAATAGAGGAGGGATTAGGGATGAATTGACCAAGCTAGGGGGTGGAGAAAGAAGCTTAGGTGAAGGGTTAAACAACATAATTCACTAATGGTAGTGAACCACATTGGATGGGTAGGAATTTGGATTTGAGCCAAGGAGGGGCTTCTAGGTTTTAGTTTTTCCAGCTACTAGGCTAGCTAACCAGACCTTGGGAGGTGTCTAGCATGACCAAGGGTGCCAGAGGAGAGTTTGATTGTGATTAGGATGGAGGTTTAATCATGTGAGGGCAAGCATAGGTCTTTTGGCAAAAAATGGTAAGGAATCCCCCAAATCATGGGACCTTTGGTCCATGTCGCCTCTAAGGAGAGCTAAAAGGATCTAGAGTTGTTCTTAGGGTCCAAATGGTAGATGTGGTGTTCAAGTTGGGCTAGAACAAGTGGCTCCAAATGGGTTTAGGGTTTGGGTTCAAAAATTAGGATTTGGCTTGGAATTAGGTTTGAGCTTGGCTCGAGCTAGGTCAATTGAAGGATCAATTTGGTGTAGGATATTGTCACAAGGCATTTGGAAATCAGTTGAGTAAAAATTGAGAGGCTATATTTAATTTGGTGGAATTTGACGTTTTGAGCAAAATAGGGGTTTTAGTTTGAATTGAATTTAGTCTAGGCTTGAGTTTGGTTCTTGGCCAATTGATGGCTCAATTTCATTTAGAGGAATGTTATGAAGAGTTTAAGAAGTTAATTTGATGAAATTAAATGGGTTGGGGAGTTCAATTTGNATTATGGTAAAATTGGGGTTAATTGAAGATGTTCATCATAAAATTAACTTTATGGTGCCATGAGACCAAGGGAGATCCCTTTTGGATCCTCCGTATGTTGGTATTAGCCAAACACTAGCTTAAGGCTAAGGGTTTGAGGAACCTCCCACATGAGTCTCCAAAAGAGTCGGGAATCAAGCTAAGCTTGTTTGGTTTAGGGTTTTAGGTTGTGAGTGAAAGTGAGGGTTTTAAGTGTGTGTGTGCGCGCAAGACTCACTAAAACCACACCAACCAGGGCTAACCCTAAGGCCAGACAGTCCTATGGGGATTCTTCTTGAGCTCCCCCATGTTTGACTCCCTCCTACTAAGTTCTAGAGGTTAGAACCAACATGTGGAACTCCAAGAAGAGAAAAGAGATGTTTAGAATTTCTAAGGGTAGGGTTCGATAACTAATCCTCTAGGATAGTCAACAGGAAAGTCCTAGAGCTATATCTTAGGCTTCTAAGGAAGAAATGCTAGACCTCAATAAAAGGTGAGGTAAAAAAATTGACCCCAATTGGTGTGGTGTGCCAGGTGAGCACACTACACGTATTGGCGTTGAACATAGAGATCAACAAACTAGCATAACAATGTGAGCTAACATGCTTGGAGCAGAACAGAAAGAGAGCGAACAAGGTTTTTGCTGGGGAGTATCAGGTGGAATCTCACCAGGAATTAGTGGGTGTACCTATGAATTGCCAACCTTGAAAGTGGGTATCAAAACTGGCAAAGTGATTTTGTGTTTGTGAAAACCTTATAAAGGGCTAATCTATAAGATTTGTGGAGAGAACCATAAAAAAAGTGATGGTTGCAGCAAAGATTTGATTCGATGTATAAATTTTTAATTTTAGTTAAAATTTAACTTAGTTTTAATTTTAAGAAAACTTAGAGATTTAAGAATATGTGAAGAGACCAGGTTGAGATGGAAAACACAGCGACTCACATCCAACTTGAAAGACTAATCGAGGAAAAGAAGCGCTATGTTGGGAAGGAAAGCTTAGGGACTCACATCCAAACCAAAAGGTAACAACAAGTACAGAGAGAATGAGAATAGGTGCTTTTACTCCATTTAATGTGACCTTATGCCTATCTTGAAGTGCTAAGAATGCCATATTAGGAAGAAAAGCACAAAGACTCACATCCAACCTAAGAGGTGATGAGTAACATTGGGAAGGAAAGCACAGGGACTCACATCCAATCCAAGAGGTAGTGAAAGTGCTGAGAAGAGAATCAGATGCCTTGTTCAATTTAAGGGAGGCTCAAACTAACCTCAAAGTGCTGAGAATGTAACATTAGGAAGGAAAGCACAAGGACTAACATCCAACCTAAGCGGTGATGAGCTACATTGGGAAAGAAAGCACAGGGACTCACACCCAACTGAAGAGGAAGCGGAGGGAATCAGAATTTATGTTTTGACCCCGAGATGGGAACTCGAATTTAGGTACCAGCCCCAGAATGAGAATTAGAAGCCTTACTCAATTTAAGGGGTCTCACACCTATCTCAAAAAGGGTGTCACATTAGGAAGGAAAGCATATGGACTTACATCCAACCTAAGAGGCGACGATCTACATTGGGAAGGAAAAATCAAGGACTCATATCCAACCCATGTGGTAGCAAAGGGAATCAAAATTTAGGTACTGATCCCAGGAGGGGAACTGGAATTTAGGTACCTGCTCTAGAATGAGAATCAGAAGCCTTACTTTATTTAAGGGGGTCTCACACCGATCTCAAAGGGGGTCACATTAGGAAGGAAATCACAGGGACTCAAATCTAACCTAAGAGGTGATGAGCTACATTGGGAAGGAAAGCTAAGGGACTCACATCCAACCCAAGAGGTAGCAAAGGGAATCAGAATTTAGGTACTGACCTCGGGATGGGAACTAAAATTCAGGTACCAACCCTAGAACAAGAATCAAAAGCCAAAATCCATTTAAGGGGGTCTCACATCATCTTGAGAATGTGTCATATTTGGAAGGAAAGCACAGGGACTCTCATCCACCCTAAGAGGTGACGAGCTACATTGGGATAAAAAGTTCAAAGACTCACATATAAGCTAAGAGGTAGCAGAGGGAATTAGAATTTATGTACTTACCCCGGAATGGGAACTGAAATTTAGGTACTAGCCTGAGAATGAGAACTAGAAGCCTTACTCCTTTTAAGGGGGTCTCATATCAATCTCAAGAATTTGAATTTGCTACAGTGGGAAGAAAAGTTCATGGACTCACATCCAACCTAATAGGTAGTTGAAGGAATCAGAATTTAGGCACTGACCACAAGATGAGAACTCAAATTTAGGTACCAGCCCTGGAATTACAATGAAAAGCCTTACTCCATTTAAGGGGGTCTCACACCGATCTAGATAAGGGTGTCAAATTAGGAAGGAAAGCACATGAACTCAAATTTAACATGAGAGGTGATGAGCTACATTGGAAAGGAAAGTTCAGGGACTCACATCCAACCCAAGAGGATGCAGAGGAAATCAAAATTTAGGTACTGATGTCGAGATAGGAATTGAAATTTAGTAGTAGTCCTAAGTTCATAGGTTCAAAACGTTATACCATGTATGCTTCAATGTTTTAGTTTTATTGTTATTCAAATGTCTTTTTTAGGGGAAATTAAAGTTGATTAGAGTGACACCGGTTAGTATGCCACGATTCCCTTGTTATGGTACCAAAATTTTCTTATAAATTGAATTAGTCTAAACGAGTTATTAAGCCCATTTAAATTGGGGAGATCTCGTTAGCAACCGTGGGTCACCTTATCCGAGGGAACCCCGTAAATTCAAAAGGACGTATTATGCTTCCTTTTTGTTTTTTTGTTTTTAAAAGTATTGTTTAATTTTGAAAATATGTTTTGTAATTTTTAGTTTTTGTATGGCTTTGCAAATGAAGTAAATAAATGGAGGTAAGAAAAATGCTGTAAAATAAATAAGTAAAGTTGCATTGTATATTAATGCGTACCTGGGCCTATACTACCATTGCATGATTAGCATCATAAAACATAATATATTTGCGAAAAAATAAAATAAATTGTAGGAAAGTACATGGAAGAACACAATATGATAAGTTAAGAAAAAAGAGTTGTACCAAAACACGAGCGAGTAAGAGAAAATTCGTAGTCACATATAAAAGATCAAGATTAAGTTTAAGACGTTGGTAAAGGTGGAGGATAAGAACTGGACTGTGTGCTTCCCAATCATAAGTGAGAGATAACAACTCAGAGGGTAGTCCTAATCTTGTCTAAGTGATTAACCGTAGACCTTTATAAATTTTCATTTTTAAATTTAGTTTCCATGCATGTAGGATTTGTTTCATCACACAAAAGAGATTTTTGTTGCAAAGGGGATTTTCATTTAAAACATTTTGTAAAGTGGTTCAGTTCATAAGTTAATTTATTTAATCAAGCTAGGACTATAAAAAACATAAGAGTACTAGAGGCAATTATCTTCTCAAGAGTCATCGAATAGTATCATCAGTCCTTATCCTCTCCTTTTGTTAAAGTTTGTTGAGGTAGCAGATACTATTCTAAAATGCCACATTGTATCCCTTATTTTAGCACACATTAACATTATTGTCATTGCCTTAACAACCTAAACCTCCAACTTACCCAAGCCAGATGATCTATATGTGGCAAAAACAAATATCCCTAGTTGCTTGCAAGGATTTAAATACCTTAGAGAAGACTGAAATCCTTGAGTATTGGGTCAATTAATATAGGCTGAGTAGTGTAGGACATTTTTATTAATTTAAGTGAATTATATTATCCCGAGATATAACTCGGTGGATCAATAAAAGTTTTGATAGATGATTTTCTTGAGCAAAGAATAATATGTCCAGTTGTCCTTCAAAATATCCAAAAGAACACAAAAGTGTTCGAGGCATAACAACTTTTGAAACAATTTGAAACTTTTCAAAAAGTTGGGCTTGTAGTGCTTAAATTAATCATGTTCCTCTTTTGTAAAACTCATTAAACAAGTTTAAATATCAAGCCTAGCTCACTACTAAGTCCTTAAATCCAATCTTCAGAGTAGATTTGTAATAATCAAAATGTTAGATTGAATGAATTTAATTCTCATTAAAAATCATGCTTATCATCTAATCACCAATTAGGGGCTCCAAATGAGTGAGTTATTATTTTCCTAGCTTAAGCCCACTTTTTTAGGAACATCTAATTAAATTAACTTCCAAGTCACAATGATTTAAGAAATTACACTTTTATCCTTGCAGTAAAAAGGTGACAAGTTGGTTTCTATCTATTAATCCATTATTTTTCAAACATCCAAAAGATTTTATTATGATCAAAATTACTCATTTGCCTTTTGAATTAACCTAAAATTTAATTAGGGCATCAACATCCCATAATTACCATTTTACCCCTAAGGCTCTCCACTTCATAACTCATTAAATACATCTCAAATGACTTTGAAATTTTTATGGTACCCCACTCATCGATCAATTAAAATATCAAAGGAGGAGTTATGATTTTCTAATTTTTATTTAATTTTTAATAATTATTTTAGCTCAAAAATAGGAATTTTCAATGTTAATTTATTTAATTAATCAAAGCAAAGTTTTCATGCATGGGAAAATTATTAGATGTTCACCTAGGCCACTTGGACAAAATTTCATTATTTTTTTAATTAAATTTTAGTTATTATAATTATTTATTGATTTTAGTGATTAAGTAAATTAAAAATTTAATTTAATTTCAAAAATTACTTTTTAAATTTTTATTAAATATCTCTAAGTCCAAAGAACTTAGAGAAATAAACTTTTCATTTTTGTAATTTTTATTTTATTTATTGTAATTATTTTAATGAGAAATTAAGGAAAATACATTTTTAGTATTTAAAAATACATAACTATATTAGAAAAATTAGAAAAAAATATTTTAAAGGGTCCCAAGTGATCAGGAAACAATCTTGAACAATTTGGTGTATTTTTATATTTTTACAATTTTTAATTATTTTTAATTTAAAAAGTAACTCAAAAATGAACTATTTATCTTAGTATTAATTTTATTTTTCTTAGGTATCCATGATCACACGGAACACTTAAAACCACTTTTCATAGTTTTCCTAACTATATTTTATTTATTGTAATTATTTTAATGCAAAAAAACCCATTTTACTAAAAAAATAGGCTTTAGTTATTAAATCAATTGAAAAATGGGTTTCAAATTTTTAGAGAGGGTTAAAATGTTCATTATTTATAGTGTGGAACCATTTTTAAAATTTTTTAAATTATATTATATTTAATTAAATTTTTATGAGTTTTAATGACCTAATTAATTATGGTAATGTAAAAAATTATTTAAACTTATTTGATATTTTTTCTAGAGTTCTCTGACAGCAACTAACCTACCAACATAAGTCGTATATTTTTTTGATATATATTTTTAATTTATATAATTATTTTTATGCAAAAATAAACAACTAAACTTGAAAATTAGGGCTTTTAGGGTTAGATGTGTTCCCTTACTTTGGAAAAATAAGAGAATATCTCTAACCACTTGCAAAACAAGACTTCCAAATTTCAAGCCAAGGTGATTAATATTTAATTAAATATAATTAAAATACTCTATAATTAATTAAAAATAAAATACATAGTAAATAATTTTTATTTTTAGTCCATAATATTCTCCTCGGTTCACTGAGCAAAGAATATTTGTATTTTATTTTAATGATTTTTCTACACCAAGTTATGAATTTTTAAAGGTTCAGTATTTAAGTAAATAAAAAAAATGCACATTCTCCTACTTATCCACGGGGCGCCATGCAATCCTACGATGGCTCCAAGGCTCCATGCGCCACACTCCTATTTAACGCTGCCTTTCGTGTTAGCAGTCATGTGGCCCGCAATTTATGAAAAGTTCTCCCGTTCGACACCTTCTCTACCATTTGATCAATAAACGCGCGAATGGACGACATCCGTTCATCGTCCTCATGTATTTAAATCGAGAACCGTTCGCATTAAAATCCTAAGATCTTCCTTGATACTCAACCAAATCACATGTGGTTTATTCCTATAGCTTCATCTAGTCTAGGTAAACCTATATATATAGTTACATACATATGAAATACAAGTTTACTTCACAATTGATGAAACCGAGAGCATTTGTTGAGATTTTGGATTATATCTTTGCTTAAGAGGTGAGGCCCCATTTGGGTATGTTCAGAAGCTTCCTTGTACGCTGGTGAACCTCCTCTAAGAGTCTATTTGAGCAGGGGTTGAAGTTATGCAAGAGTTCGATCGAAGGGTGGTGCGTCCTTGGTCTAGGAGTGGGTTAGAGAGCTTGATAGAAAGGGGTCTTGATGGGGAACTTCATCGTTTGGTTAGAGGAGAGTTTTGGAAGTATTAATTGAAAGTTTTAGGGAGTTTGCTGGAATGACCTAAAAGGCCCTGAATTTGGGGGATTAAGTTGAGCTTGGAAAGTGGATTTCAGTGGCTGGAAGTGGTGGGATTGAACTAAGGAAGACTAGAGGAAGCTCTGTGAACAATTTGGAAGGCTCTCCCTAAGCAATTGGTAGCACTTTCTCCATGGTCATGAGAGGGGTGGTTTAAATAGAGAAGGAATTAGCGCTGAATTTTCCAAGCTAGGGGGTGCAGAAAGAAACTTAAGCGGAGGGCTGAACAACACAATTCACCAATAAGAATGAGCCACTGTGGATGGATAGGAATTTGGGTTTGAGCCAAGGAGAGGCTTCTCAGTTTTGGGTTTTCTAGCCACTAGGCCAAGTAACCAGGCACGGGGAGGTGGCTAGCAAGGTTAGGGGAGCTAAAGGAGAGTTTAATTGTGATTAGGATGAAGGTTTAATCAAGTGAGGGCAAGCTTAGGTCATTTGACCAAAAATGGGAAGGAATCACCCAAATCATGGGACCCTTGGTCCATGTCCCCTCTAAGGAAAGCTAAGAGGATCTAGAGTGGTTATTGAGGTCCAAATGGTAGTTATGGTGGTCCAAGTTAGGCTAGACCAAGTGGCTCTAAGTGGGCTTTGGGTTTGGGTTCAAAATCTAGGATTTAGCTTGAACTTGGGTTTGGGCTAGGCTAGATCTTGGGTCTAGTTGAATTGAAGAATCAATTTGATGTAGGGTATTATCACAAGGCATTTGGAAATAAATTGCGTGAAAACTGAGAAGCTATAGGGTTCAATTTGGTGGAATTTGATGTTTTGAGCAAAATTGGGGATTTTGGTTTGAATTGAATTTGGGCTAGGCTTGTTTTGGGTTTAGGCAAATTGATGGCTCAATTTGGTCTAGAAGAATCTTATGAAGAGTTTGAAAAGTGAATTTGGTTAAATTGAATGGGTTAGAGAGTTCAATTTGGTGGCATTTTGGCTTAGGGTCAATTTGGGGCATATGGATTAAACTTGAAAATTGGGTTTGAAATTGGATTCAATTGGGCTAGAATTTGGTTTCAATTAAGTTTAGACATGATAGAATTTGATTTGGATTTAAAATTGGGAAATTTTAAAATCAATTTGATGGAAATTGGGGGTTATTTGAAAACATTAGGCATTTAGGGGTAAAATTGGGATTTTTGTCAAAATTGGTCATTTTGGTCAAATTGGGCCCAATGTGTGGCTAGGATTGGTTTTGGGGATGTTTGGAATGATTTGGGAGGTTTTGGGAATTTTTGGGCCATGAGGCACATTTTGGTATACTTGGTGAAGTTTGGGTGCAAAAGGCCAAAATTGAGTATTTTGGAAAAATTGAGGTTAATTGAGGATGCTAATCATAAAATTACCCATACGGTGCTATGAGACCAAGGGAGATTCCATTTTGGATCCTCCATGTGTTGGTTGTAGCCAAACCCTAGCCTAAGGCTAAGGGTTTGGGGGCCTACCCACATGAGTCTCCAAAAGAGTGGGGAACCAGGCCAAACATGTTTGGTTTAGGGTTTTATTGTAAGTGAAAGTGAGGGGTTCAGGTGTGTATGTAGAAGACTGACCAAAACTATACCACCCAGAGCTAACCTTAAGTCCAAACAGTTGTATGGGGATTCCTCTTGAGCTCCCACATGTTTGGCTCCATCCTACTAAGTGCTAGATGTTAGAAACAACATGTGGAACTCTAAGAAGTGCAAATAGATGTTTAGAATTTCTAGGAGTAGGTTTCCATTACAATTCCTCTAGGATAGTCAACAGGAAAGTCCTATGACTATATCCTAGGCTTTTAAGGAAGAAAGACTAGACCTCAACAAAAGGTGAGGTCAACACATTGATAGTAATACCCAAAATCTTTCATATAATGAGATGGTATCATGTCAATCCAATGAAAAAAAAAGTGAAAATCCTCTAGGCTCTATAACCATCTTACTAAAGATTAGAGACTTCCAAGCTAAAGCGAAGATCCATATAATTGATTCAAAGATATTTTTCATTGCATTGTTAGGGAGAACTAGGCTTCGTGAGCATTGAATGGTACATTCTTCCCTTCAAAAATGCATCAAACATTAGAGAGATGGTGTGGAATACTACTTTAAGGGCAACTTACATCCATTCTCAATTCATGAAGTAGAAATCTATGAAGATGCAACACACTATTATGTTGAAGAAAAAGATCAAAAAGTTGTCATAAAAGAAAAGAAAGAAAAATGCATATGACCCTAAAGAGGAGGCTAAAAAAGATATCATAATAAAAGAATATAAAGAAGAGAAACAAAATATTAAAAAAATATGAAATGATAAAGGAAAACGATGAAGAAGGTGATGAAAAAAATAAGGTACATCATCTGATGAAGATCTTAACCTCATATAATATTCTTGCATTTGTACACCTCTCTAAGCTTATTAGTATGTTATAGAACCAATAAGAACAACAAAGTAATACTGAAGAAAGACCAAATACCAATGACAAGATTTACTTAACCAACTTGAAGAATTGAACACCTGTAGTGCATATTGACTTTGAGTCCAATTCTAATGTTGAGTCATACACTAAAGGTTGGTCAATTGCTCCTATAAAAACAAAAATGCTATGAAATGTTTTTTGTTGATGTAGAAAATAATGAAGAAGGAAACACGGTTACTTCAAATAAAGACAAATCTGAATCATCCATGTGTGAGAAGATTAGTACCATGCTAACACTTTAGCTCTAATCCCCACTATCTCCCGATACTGTAGCTAGGTTGGAAGTTTAAGTATCACCAAAATTGAGTGGTTATCATAGTCAAAAGTTATATAGAAGATCGTCATCTTCAAGCATTGAAAAAGATGTAGAATTTTAAAATGAAATCTTAAATGAATTAATATTACTCCCTTTTTACTCACCTTGTATTACTAACTTAGCAAAAAAGGGACTAATATCTCATACATGGTCCCAGAAAAAATTACACCACGTTAATAACTTATGGAATCCTAAATGCAAAGGAGTAAAATGAAAAGCTGGTGTGTGATTTGCTACTGTTGGACCCATGGATGATAAAGAATATTGCATGATCATTTAGCTATCTAGAACATGATGTGGCCTTTTCAAAGAAAAATCTTCTTAATGTCGCTCATATCTATTTAGAATGCTCAAAAGGTCTGTATAACCTCTTACATTGGGATATATGATCCCAAAAATATGTGTGTGCTACGTGTGTAATTACTTCAATTTCAATTCCAGACAACGGTGCAAAAAACTTGACTCCCATTACCCTTATGTGCTTGCACTTTTAATTCCTGACTGAGTGCTATTTAGTAAATAATTCTCATTTTTCTTCACAATTCAAATTTACACTCTAGGGATACTACCCAAATGTACGTATCGTTCAAGTAATTTAGAGCTTTCTTTCGAAAACTTCAGTAAATTTCTAGTCTACAATAACTTGTCTTAGCCTAAAATTTCTGAAAAGTTTAATTTTCCAAAATTCACTACTTTACTCTAAAATTAAATTTAAGTAAATTAAATAAAAACCTAATCTACAGAGGTTGGTTAAATTTTGGCAAGTTCGTATTTTATCAAAATCCCTTCCCTCTTGCAATGAAGATAATGACATAAGCAGTAGAAGAATTTATAGAATTATGTAATAATTTTTGTGCGAATAAGGAACATATGTCTACCTACCCTCTTCCGAGTTTATAAATAATTTTAGTATTCTATTAGGTTTACACAACTAGCAGAGATGTGGAGGTGGTTAAAAAACCATACAACTCATGGTAAGGAACCCATTCACTTACATCAATCATCACCTAGAAGCTCCTAATAGAAGCAGATCATGAAGTATATTTTCTTTAAAAGTTGCATTGTCGCCTGACTACTTCATCATTGCTAACTGGATAATGTGAGTGCACTCAAGTTGTGAAATTATCTCTCTGTCGAGTCTTAGTATAAACTTACAATAGATTTTAACATAACATTATTGACCTCATTTTTTNTGTTGCTTGACTACTTCATCATTGCTAACTGGACAATGTGAGTGCACTCAAGTTGTGAAATTATCTCTCTGTTGAGTCTTAGTATAACTTACAATAGATTTTAACATAACATTATTGACCTCATTTTTGAAGAAATCAAATTCTTCTCTTTAGGAACCTAGGATCTAGCCTTAGGATTTTATTATGGACTATCTTAGAGGACTAGTGAGGGGATCCATACCCCACATAGAAATTCCAAAAAACTCTTAACTCATCTAGTGAAGTCCCACCTAAGTGGTCACAAGGCCCCAAATGTCATTTGGAATTGCTAAGACCAACACATGAATACTCAAGTATGAGTTCCTGTAGCTTTAATCATGCCTTAGAACAACCCTGGGTCATATACACCAAATGTGGCACTCATGGAACCATCCATGAGCATCTTATGGGTCATATACACAAAATGTGGCAAAAGGAAGACTTCATTTCACCTCCCACCAAAGTGGCATAACCAAAAACCCAACCCCAAAAAATTCATATTCCCCAAGCTAAATCAATCACCCAAGCCCCTAGAAGTTGACCCAACGACTCTAGCCATTTTGAACTTGATCCCAAGCCATTTCCATGGGGTTGAACCCATGGTTAACCCAACCTAACCCATACCCATTTCCCACTTTGAAGAAAATGCAATTACCCATGCTTGGACCAAATTGAATTTACATCTCCCTAATTTTGACCTCTTATAGTGTGAAGGTGACCTTGCTTGGTTGGTCAGCCACCCTAGCTGCCATAAAACACCATGCTTTAGGAGACCCCCATGGACAAAACTTTAAATTGGAACCCCTTGAACTGATTCAATCCAATTGATCACTTGCCCTCTTCTTCCCTCCACCTAAGAAAGCCTTTCCACCCACTAGCTAGCCCAATTGAGCCCTCCTTCCTCCTCTATTAATAATCCACCACCTCATAAACAAAGGAGAGAAGTGTACAAACCTCAAGAAAACTCTGCCAAAATCATTCCAAACCCTAATTCTAGTGTCCCTAAGCTCATTCCAATCATTTTAGCCCTTCATCCACACTGCACAGGCTTAATTTTGAGATCAAAATCCATAACATTTTATGGATATACCGCAAAGTCCATCAAAATTCCAAATTGAGCCATCCTTAAGCATCACCAGAGCTTAAGGAAACTTCCCCATAAAATCAGCTCTTTCTGAGCACCCTAACCAAGTCATAGACCAAGCTCATGCCACTTCTTAATCAAAATCATACTTAGACCCAACAACAGCTCAAATCGACAATTAAAGGAGGTTCGTATGACCAAGCCGAAGCTCAAGAATAAACTTAGATGAGTGATGCACCAAAAATATATGCATTTTTAGACCTATATTTTATACTAATTTTTGGTGGTATTGTACTTTAAAGGAAGGTATTTTTCATGTTTTGTTATAGGTTGATGATTTTTAGCACTTGAAGCAAAAGGGAAGCAAAAAGAAAGCAAAAAGAATGGAATTTGGAGTCAAAATGGCATTTTGGAAAAAAATACTCAGCTTCGACGGTGAAAACATAAACCAGGAGTCCAGAACATCATGGTCATCGACGGTGCCAGACTAGGCGCCGACGACACCATTTGACAGAGATCAAAAGATTTAATTTGGGCCACTGGCCCTGACAGCGCCATCGTGGGCGCTGACGGCGCTAATGTTGGTGCTGAGCAAAATTATAGAAGGTTCGATGAATTTGTATGCTTTTTGAAGAGTTATTGAGCACACCTCTTGGAATACCAAAATTATGCTTTATTTAGAGCAAAAATTGATCAGAAAAGGGGGGGGGGGGGCTAGTGTGTAATTGAGTTTATTTGAGTGTTCTATTCTTTAATGTGATGAGTCTAAGTGTGATTTTCTCCTAAGAGTTGTTAAGAGAGGGAGAGAAGTGAGAAATTTCTTCTTCCATACATCTTTAAAGAGAAAATCAAGAGTTTTTGTAAAGAGAGAAAGAGTCCAAGAGAGGCTACAAAGAATCTGCTTTGAGAAAGAGTTACAGATAAGTGTTATTTTTGTATTATTGTTGTATAAACTTTAGTTTATTTATAAAATTTGTACTTTGTTGTATCTTTCTCATGAGGTTTGAGTAGTTTTATTTATCTTTCTCCCTACTCTGAGATATGGTGAAATAAAGAGATAATTTGGATGTGCCAATTGTAAAATATAAAATAAATTATAATGATTTTTCACTCAATTTTTAATTTACTTTTTGATTTGGCTAATTAAATTATTAACATATGTTGTGAATTGAAATATTAACATCTGTTGTGAAACCTAATATCCAGAAAATGGAGTATGAGTTTTGCAACAAAGTGAGAATCACATTCAATTTCATGAAGGAGTGTTTGGTTCATGGAATTGGGTGCAAATAAATAGGGAAATATATATTATTGGGTGAAGAAGTAGAAATTTTAGGGTGAGAGGCTAAAATCCCCAATTTGGTCTTAGTGATTAAGAACTAAAGTGAGAGTTAGCCTTTAGGGGAAGGGAAGTGGGAGGTTTGGAGTGAGAGCCAGTATCCTCGCAACCTAACCATGGATTTAGAGACTAAACATAAGATTAGCCAAGGATTCTCTATAACACTTGACTAAGGGTAAAGAATTAAAATTTCTCATATTTGGCATAATAAAAATTCAAATCATTTATCTCTCTTATTTAACCAAAAACTCATTATAATGGAAAGGATGCTTTCGCATATTTGATAACTTCATCATAGAAATATAGTTTGGTAGTTATAGTTTAACTTTACTTTATAATCTTCCTAGTAGTTAATAATTTAGTTCTGATAGCACCTTAAACATTTGTAATTAGTGTAATAGACTTTCTTTATTGTTGTGAATTTCCTAGTTTAAATTACCATTTCTTGTAGGATCATAATTTGGGGCTTAAACAGAAAGTCTTATATTACTTGATAATGATACGTATACTTGCATAGAATGCCAACATAAATTGCTTCAATTTCTTTTCTATAAATATCAAACCAAGTTTTTTTGGCATCGCTGCAAAGCGGAGTCAACTTTATTAATTTTACATAACTATAATTTTCAAGATCAAGTTTTTGATGCCGTTGTTGGGGAAGTTAACGATAAATTAAATAGACTTGGTAAATTAGGAAATTTAGTGATAAATATAAAATAAAAAAAAAAAAATAAAACATAAAAAATCATTTAAGAGTATTTTTAATAATTTTTTCTTCTTTTTATATTTGTTTATGCGTAGTATTGTATCTGAAGGTTTATTATCGTACGATTCAGAATTAGAACATACTATTAGAAAAAAATAACAAAAATAAATTAGAAATTTAAAGAAAATGGCAAATAGCTTAGATAATCAAATAAATGAAAATCGACAAAGACCTTTAAAAGATTATGCTAATCCTACAATATGAAGTTCACTTAATTATTCAAAATCCCGATGTTGCTACTAATTCATTTGAGCTTAACCTGTTATTATCCAAATGGTGCAAAATAATCAGTTTGGAGGAACACCTACTGAAGATCCTAACTTACATCTTGCTAGTTTTCTTGAAATATGTGCTACGTTTAAGAAGGATGGAGTGTCTAATGATTCTGTTAGGCTTAGACTTTTTCCTATTTCATTAAGGGATAAAGCTAAAACTTGGTTAAATTCATTAGCACCTAGATCTATCAGAACATGGGGAGAATTATCAGAAAATGTTTTGGCTAAATATTTTCCACCCTTAAAAACTGCTAAGCTTAGAAATGATATTACATCTTTTTTTCAGTTCAAAGGTTAATCGATATATGAAGCCTAAGAAAGATTTAAAGATCTCCTTAGGAGATGTCCACACCATGCTTTGCCAAATTGGTTAATAATTCAAACCTTTTATAATTGATTAGTAGGATCACTTAGATCCATTATAGATTCTACTACAGGTGGATCATTAATGTGAAAACCTTTTGATGAAGTATATTCTTTAATAGAGGAAATGGGTACTAATAATTTTCAATGGCCCTCTGAATGGGTAAATCCAAAGAGAGTAGCTAGTATTCATGATTCTGATGCAATGTCTATTTTAGCATATTAAATTGCCGCTATATCAAAGAAGATGGATCAAATTGGAGTGAACTATTCTCAAATACCACCAGTGTTAGAGGAAAATTCACTAGAACAAATAATTGGTACTCAATTGTCTTATGATACTATTAATGTTATAAATAATATAAATAATAATCCCTATTCTAATTATTATAATCCTGGATGGAAAAATCACCCTAATTTTAGTTGTAATAATTATAACAAATCAGTGAACCCCTCAGGAAATTCAAATAACCAAGGGAGTCCTAACTATAGACCTTATTATCCTCCTGTATTTAACAATAGCTCACAAGTTAAGGAGAAGAAGTTGACTATGGAAGAAGTAATGTTGAACATGGGAAATCAAATACAAAATCAAGGGGCTGCAGTTAGTAATATTGAAAATCAATTAGGACATATTGCTATTGCACTTAGTAACAGACCTTTGGGAATTCTTCCTAATACTGTTGAAGTTAATTGAAAAGATCAGAATAAGGAGCAAATTAAAGCTATTCAATTACCAAGTGGAAAAGAAGTGGAAATAAGAATCCAAAGAGAAACTGAAGTTGCGGAGGAGAAAGTAGAAATTGAAAGCGACAATGATGAAAATAAATCAATATAAATTTCTTTAGAAAAACTACCACCTTCGTTTCCTCAACAACGAAGTAGAAGAATAAAGATATACAATTTACAAAATTTTTGGAAATCCTTAAGAAGTTACCGATAAATATTCCTTCCATTGAATCTTTGGAACAAATGCCATGTTATGTAAAATTTATGAAGGATATACTAAATAAGAAAATAAAGTTTTCAGATCACGAGACCATTGCACTCAGTGAAGAGTGTAGCACAATTATTCAGAAAAAGCTTTCAAAAAAGTTAAAAGATCCTGACAATTTTACTATACCTAGTGTTATTAATAAAAAGTTTTTTGGAATAGATTTATGTGATCTAGGAGCTAGTATTAATTTAATGCCTCTATAAATTTTTAGACGTTTAGATTTAGGAGAGATTTCCCCTACTAACTGTAACTCTTTAGTTAGCTGATCGATCAATAACTTATCGTAAAGGAGTTATAAAAGATCTATTAGTGAAAGTGGATAAATTTATTTTTCATGTAGACTTTATTGTATTAGATATTGAGGAAGATAAAGTTTGGAGAGACCATTTCTTGCAACAGGGAGAGCTGTGACAGATGTACAAAAAGGAGAATTAATAATGAGAGTCAATGATCAAGAAGTAACATTTAATATAGAAAAAGCTATGAAATATCCTACGATAGAAAAAGATAATGATTATTTTAGAATGGAAGTTATTGATTATCTAAGTACTGAGCAATTTAAGGGAATGAAGAAAAATTAAGGCAAGAAGAGTATTTTAAGAATGATAATAAAATAAAAGAAGAGAATTTAAATTATGTTCAGGATAAACTTAAAACTTTATACCTTTTCGAGAATGATAATAAAAATCTTAATCCTTCAAGTATTAAACCACTTGAACTTGAATAAAAGTACTACCTGCCCATTAAAATACATGTTTTAGGAGATTCATCTACATTGCTTGTTATTATATCTTTTGATTTAACTAAAATTGAAAAGACAAAGTTAATAAAAATGTTGAAAAGATATAAGAAGGCTTTTGGATGAACTTTAGCATATATTAAAGGAATCAGTCCTTTAATTTATATGCATAGAATTCTATTAGATGAATAATACAAACCTAAAGCTAATCCTCAGAGGAGATTAAACCCAATAATGAAACAAGTTGCTAAAAAAAGAGCTTGGAATGGTTAAATGAATTATATATCCTATTTTAGATAGTGCTTGGGTAAGTCTGATTCACTGTGTTCCAAAGAAAGGAGGAGTGATAGTTGAAGTAAATGAGAAAAATGAATTAATTCAATAAGACAAGTTACTAGCTGGTGAATTTGTATAGACTATAGAAAATTCAATATGACCACCAAGAAAGATCATTTTCCTTTACCATTTCTGGACCAAATATTGGATAGATTGGCTAGAAAAAAAATATTACTGCTTTGTAGATGGTTATACTGAGTATCACCAAATTTTGATTGCTTTTGAGGATTAAGAGAAAACAACATTTACAAGCTCTTATGGAACATTTACTTTTCATAGAATGCCTTTTGGACTATGTAAATTTATAGTAATTTAATTGAACATGGATTAAAAGTATTTATGGATGATTTTTTCTGTATTCAAAAGTTCATTCGAATTATGTTTAAATAATTTAAAAGAAGTTCTGGAACTACGTGAAAAATCAATCTAGTGCTGAATTGGAAAAAATATCAATTTATGGTTGTAGGAGGAATTGTACTTGGGCATAAAAATTCTAAAAATGGCATGGAAGTAGATCCAGCAAAAATTCAAGTTATAGCAAAATTACCGCCTCCTCCTACTCTTAGAGGGGTAAGAAGTTTTCTAGGATATGCTGGTTTCTACAGGCATTATATAAAAACTTTTTCAAAATTTACTAAGCCATTATGCCAACTTTTATAAAAGGATACAAAATTTAATTTTAATGAAGAATGCATAAAAGCATTTGAACTATTGAAAGAAAAATTAATTACTATTCCTATAATAGTTCCATCTGATTCGGAGAAACCATTTGAAATAATGTACGATACTAGTAGAATATTGGAGTTATTTTAGGACAAAGGTATAATAAAATTTTTAAGTAATATATTATGCTAGAAAACTCTAAATGATGCTCAAATTAATTACACCACTACTGAAAGAGAGTTATTAGCTATTGTCTATGCCTTTGTTAAGTTTAGACCTTAATTAATTGGAGCTACATGTATAGTGCATACAGACCATTCATGTATCAAATATTTGATGCAAAAGAAAGATGCTAAACCAAGATTAATTAGATGGGTACTTCTGCTGCAAGAGTTTGATTTTATGGTAATAGATAGAAAGGAAAATGATAATTAAATAGCTGATCATTTGTCTAGACTAGAAAAAGAAATAATAACTGATTTTGTAAATGAAATTTTAGAAACTTTCTTTGATGAAAAATTATATAATATTGATATAAAGAATATACCGTGGTATGCCAAAATAGTAAATTATATTGTGAGTGATATTCTACCACCAGATGTAAAAAATCAACAATTAAAGAAATTTAACCATGATTCAAAATTCTATTTTTGGGATGACACACATTTATATAAACAGTGTAAAGATTTGATTATTAGAAGGTGTCAGCCTTTTGAAGAAAATAAACAAATAATTGAACAATGTCATAATCCTGAATTTCGAGGACATTTTAAAACTATTAAAATTGCACATAAAATTTTGTGAGATGGCTTTTATTGTCCTACACTTTTTAGAGATGTTAATGAATATATAAAAACATGTGATCGATGTCAGCGAGTAGGAAAAATTTCTAGAAGAAATTAAATGCCTCTGAATTACTCATTAGAAGTTGAAATTCTTGATGAGTGGGGATTAGATTTTATGGGACCATTTATGCCTTCATTTAGAAGTTTATATATATTACTTGCTGTTGATTATATGTCCAAATGAATAGAAGCTATTGTTGTACCTAAATATGATTCTCGGAGTGTTTCTAAATTTTTAAATAAAAAAAATTTTATAAGATATGGAATGCCGAGTGTGATTATTACGGATGGAGGATCCCATTTTAGGAATAAGAGAATTGAGAAATTGGTTAAAAATATAATATTATGCATAGATTGTCTACTGCTTATCATCCCCAAACTAGTGGTCTAGCAGAAATATCAAATCGTGAAATAAAGCGAATCTTAGAAAAAACTATAAATTCTTATAAATTGGATTGGTCTGCTAGATTAGATACTGCACTTTGGACATACAAAACTGCCTATAGCACTTCTATTGGAATGTCCCCATATAGACTTATTTTTGGTAAAACATGCCACTTACCAGTAGAATTGGAACATAAAACATTTTGGGCTATTAAGGAATTTAATTTTAATCTAAAGAATGCTGATGAGAAAAGATTATTGCAACTCAATGAACTTGAGAAGATTAGAAACGAAACATATGATAATGCAAAAATCTATAAAGAGAAAATGAAAATATGACATGATTGCAAGATTATAAAAAAGAAATTTGAACCTCGATAAGAGGTTTCATTATATCATACTAGATTGAGATTATTTCTAGGAAAACTGAAATCTAGATGGTTAAGACCATTAAATGTGATCAAAGTCTATCATTATGGAACTGTAGTTATTAAAGTCCTAAACCTGGAAAGATTTTTAAAGTTCATGGGCATCGATTGAAACATTATTATGAAGGGCACATGCCACAAGTTAAGAAAATTTTGATGTTGAGTCATCACGATTAAACATTGGTACGTCGGGCTGTCGACATTAAACTAAGCATTTTGTGGGAGACAACCAATATATATATATATATATATATA
>JXCR01146574.1:0-31438 GCA_002079205.1 Phalaenopsis hybrid cultivar | reverse complement strand
TCAACAGCTTACAGATCTAGTCTCATCCCAAGGCTCTGAAGATAAGCACAATAGGAGTAACGAAGGCGCGTCTCCATGTATCTATCAATACCATCCTTCCTCGATGGCGAGCATCTCTCGATCTCATCCCGCGACATGACGGGCATTTCATCCACTTCCGATTGCCTCTGAGAAGATACGCAGCCTGGACCGGTGGGATCGTCGTGCGGCATAGGAAGCTGTGACGTCGCGAAGGTTTTGCCTCCAGGTTTCGGGTACGAGGTCCAGCTCCAGCTAACTTCCGACGAGGGAGCGGCCAGCTTCCTCCTCTTCGCCAAAGGAGCAATATCATNAGCCTGGACCGGTGGGATCGTCGTGCGGCATAGGAAGCTGTGACGTCGCGAAGGTTTTGCCTCCAGGTTTCGAGTACGGGGTCCAGCTCCAGCTGACTTCCGACGAGGGAGCGGCCAGCTTCCTCCTCTTCGCCAAAGGAGCAATATCATCGTCACCGGCGGCATCGTAGCGATGCTGATGCTTCCAGGTATGAACTGGATAAGAGGTTGCAGCGCCGACGCCCGCCGCAACGGCGCGGGATTGATGATGAGCCCTAGATATGGGCATGGAAAGAAGATCGGACGATGGGGTTGAACGGGGAATTGCGAGTTTTGCACTTGTCGCAGAAAGATAGGGAATGACTAGATTAGACGGATTGAAGAAGGAGATTGACAAGGTCTTCGGCCAGGGTATGGGTGGCGGGCAATCACATGGATACGGTAAGTGTGTATATATTATATATGTGTATATTGATTTCTATAAATTCTCCTACTTGAAGATTATTTTGAAAATTGCATCTAAAATTTTGATTTCAATAAAACTATATAGATGAAGAGTTAAATGTTAGGGTTTTTTCATATAAATTTCACACAATTATTATGTATTTAAATATCTCAAATTTAAAGTTTAATGTTTATATTTATAATGTCGTACTCTCATAAATATATGCATGTATTGAACACTCTAGGACTTGTGGTCATGTACAGTTTGGGAGTTCATATAATCCGGGTAATATTTGATGAATGTGTTGTTGGACCTTGAGTTCTTATACTCTTCTTTGAATCTCTGGGGAAAGTGTTCTTTGAGAGATGAAGCTCCTTCTCTAGGCCCACCATCCCTCATTTTAAGGGGTCTCAAAATCTCCCCAATTCCTTCTTTCTCTTAATCCATGCTTAATCCTTGTTAACCTGTGTTAATGGCATAAATTAGGGACAGACGTTGTGCGAACCAGACAAATTGGTGTGGCCACGCCCACCTCTAAGTTGTCGCAGA
Organism: Phalaenopsis hybrid cultivar; assembly: GCA_002079205.1. Taxonomy (NCBI): domain Eukaryota; kingdom Viridiplantae; phylum Streptophyta; class Magnoliopsida; order Asparagales; family Orchidaceae; genus Phalaenopsis; species Phalaenopsis hybrid cultivar. The sequence continues at coordinate 30,133 of JXCR01146574.1, read as the reverse complement.
TGGAGGGTCGGCGTGGTCACACCGGAGAACCTGCATAATTACGTCGGGCTCTCCATTTGGGTAGCATGACCACGCCGCCCTCGGGTGTGTTCACGCTAGTTGAGGACCTTTAGGCGCATCCTGAGGGTTTAGGAGTGCTCATGCCCGAGTTCGGGTGTGGTTGCACCAGCAGCTTGGCATGACCACGCCCATTCTGGCACGATTATGTGGCGTCCCACCGTGCTTCAATCTACAAAAAGTTCATCAAGGTGGTTTTCGAGCATCATTGGAACTCTGGAGGATCGAATATGAGTAGGACGTGATTCTCGAACATTCGCAAAGGTCGTAATTACGTCCCAAGAGCTTGAGAGGATGCTTCATGTGCGTGTCACCGAGTAAATGATTCCAAAGTGAAATCCACCTGTCCATAGCTTATGCTTAGGACACAAAAATGTGTGGATTAATTTCGTCAATAATCTATGTCGCAAGAATATCTGCATCAGAAAGACACAACCCCATGACGCAAGAACAAACATCAATACGAAGGACACCAAAAGTGATGCTAACTTGGGGACAATCTCCTCAAAACACGACAATGGTGGGGCATACCACAATTATTGTGTCTGAAGCGTTAATTTGAAGGTCTTATGGGCTCCTCGAGTCATGGTAAGCCATGTATGATCTTAATTCGGTCCTTTATCATCAAAAGAAAGTCCCATATGTGTCGCATCAAAAATGGATCCCAACATTGGAAAATTCTGGAAAAGAGAAAGAATCAAGAGGCTTAGCCCAGATGAAACAATCCACTATGTAATTTTCCATACATGAGTCAACACTTCTCTTGAATTAGGGAAGATAGAGGCATAGGCTACAAGGGTCATCCGATCAAGAGTGTTTTGGATTCTTATCTTATTTGCAATTTGGACTTTATAAATAGATACCCAAACCCCTCATTAAAAGGGACTTAGAGTCGGGTTCAAGAGCAAATCCAGAGTTTGTAGGAGGGTGAGTTGCTACCTGACATCCTGCTCTACATATCCGACCAACTTCGCTTGCTGCCACAACCTCGGGTCGCTACTGCTTCCAGTTGTCGCCACTTCCGACCATTGTCGCTGCACCTGACCACCACTACAGCCTCGAGCCACCTTCACTGCCACCTCTTAGGTTGTCTCCGCTTCCTGCCACCTCTTCTACCTCTTACAGATGTCTCATTAGGTCGCCTTTGCCCCTGCCTCTTTCCATCATCGCCTTAGACCACCACCTCTTTTGGTTATCATCTCCTCTAGCCGGTGTCGTTGCCCTTTGCCTCCACTGCCTCTTACGCTCACTATCATTTTGGACCGTTGTAGCAGCAATTCCTGCTACACACTTACATTGTAGCCCTTCCACTCGTAGGACAAGGGGGTGTACCTATAATCACCATCTAAGGCTTACGTGATTCATAGCTCATGCAACTCTTAACTATGGTCTCTGCGGCCCACGCCTGTCTTCACGACTCAACTCTACAACCAACATGACCAACTACGACTTGTGTGTTTCATAGCTAGTGCTGATTCTGAATATGGCCCCCATGACCTGCAAACGTCGTAGTGGCTTACCACTATGTCCTACGATCTACGTGGTTTATAGCTCGCGCAACTCCTGATTCCAACCCTCGCATCCTACAGACGCCGTCACAGCTTGTAACCAGGCCTATGTGGTTCATTGCTCGTGCAATTTCCGACTTCGGGTCCCGTGACCTACAAACATCATCACAGCTTCCCATTACGACCTACATGACCAACTAGATTGCAGTGGATCATAGCTCTTGCACTTGTGAACGTCATCACATCTCACCATGATGGCTTGCGTTGTTTATAGTTTGTGCAATTTCTGACTCCGACCCCAGCAACCTATAGACATCGTTAAAACTCCCCACTATGACATACGTGGTTCATAGCTGGTGTAATTCCCAAATTTGGGCCCTACGGCCTACATATGTTATCATTTCTCGCCACTACAACTTATATGATCAACTATCATCTACGTGATTCATAGCTCGTGCAACTCCCAACTCTGACCCCAAAACCTATGAACGTCGTCACAACTCGCTACTACGACCCATGACCTATATGTTTCATAACTCATGCAGCTCCTGACTCCGTCCCGCGATGCCCAAGGATGTTGACAGCTCGTTACTTTTTCCTACATGACAAACTACGACCTACATGGTTTATGGCTTGCGTAGTTCACAATTCTTGTCCTCATGGCTTGCGAATGTCACCAGAGCTCGCCAATACAACCTACGTGATTCATAGCTCACGTAGCTTTCAACTTCGACCCTCGCAGCTTACGAACTTCGTCGTAGCTCACCACTATAGCTCATATGACCAACTATGACATACATGACATACAACCTTTGTAGCTTCCTAATACGACCTCAGTAGCAAAACGATGCTCTCGAAAAGGTCATATGCATTTCACATGGCCAACTCCGATCATGAATTTCAACTATTGCTTATAGGACAAGCTGATGCTATAACTACCGTCTACAACATCTACAGTAGACTACCGCCTTCATAACAACTGACTACGACCCCTGCTGCCTATTTTTTCATCAAGAACTACATCATTACAACTAGACTACGGATATTACCTCGAACCAGTGTTATACACTTACAATGATTGTCTTCATAACTCAATCTTCCCTAATTCAAGAGAAGAGTTGACCCATACACTCAAAATTAAATAATTGATAATTTCATTTGGTTATACCCAGTGATTTTTTTATCTTTTTAGTATTTTTCACGTAAAAAATTCATGGTTTTGCTTCTAGTTGCTCAATTCTATCTGAGCATGTGTTGGATTTCCGTGCATTTTTTACAAAGCTATTGTGTGGTCATTACTCTGTCGTTGTGAACTTTTTAGCACGCATTAGATATTATGATAATATCAAAATTTTATTTTCCATATGTTTTAATAAATCAATCATTTTTAAAAATCATTACATTATAATAATCTGATAAATTGTTCTCATTATAAGTTATTGATTAAATAATTATAAACATTTATTATGACAACAAGATATTAAACTTAGTCGAACAGCAATTAACTTTAAAATAATTTATCGAACAACAATTAACTTTAAAATAATTTATCTTAATATAAATTTAAATAATAAAATATTATTATATAAAATTTTAAGGCATTTGAAAAAAAGAAGAAGATTAAAATGGTTAAAATAAGTAATATGATATAATAGTCACTAATTTTGCATGAGATGTTTTAAGAGTTGCAATCAACCACCATCAATTCATATGAATTACATTTTTAACAAAATTTACAATTAAAATTAACTATTGCAAGTGATGAAAACACATTACACTATTCTAAGTTTTAATAGGCATAAATTAAGCACTATGAAGTATGCTTAAAATCAATACTTTACTATTGATGAGAAAACTTCAAGATATGAAGTTTGCCTATTTTTAATATTATAAAGGCATAATAATGCATAACAAATGTTGAATGATTAAAGGGATTAGCTAAGATTATTGGATACTTTGCCTGATTTCTAACATAAATGACCCAAGCAACTAATAAAAATCATAAATAAATTATTTTTCTATACGTTGAAATAACAAATTATAAGTGATTTTGGTTGAACATGCAAATATAGAAAATTTAGAGCTCCAACTAGCATTAGCAATGCCTAATGGAAGTAAACATCTTTTTTTTTTTTTTAGTTTGATGAGTTTCGAGCATCGAGCCTTTTGATCCACGAGGTGATGCCTAACCAATAGGCCATAATTTCATTCGTATTTATTTTTTTGCATGGAGGGCAATATGTGTGATTTGAACTCGCTCCCTCATAGTGATAGACAATGATATCATTTATGATGACACAGATAAGTGCGCTCTATATGTGTGTTTTTTGCAGTTGTAGCTGTACGAAATATCTGTTCGAAAGCTGTTGTGAAGAATGTAATGTTCAAATGCCAAATTTAGAAGTAGTTGGTTTGTTCGAAAAGTTCAGTTTTGAAAGTGTTCTGTGGATAAATGTCTGAAATACCATCGTGTTCATGTTATATAAATTTTTTTATGCACTTAACCCTGTAAGAAAGAAAGTTCACTAATTCTAATATATTTTTACAGTCTTATATAAAATTTTGATCTAATTGTCGTGTGTGTGTGTATTCTGAGTTTTGTAAATAGTCAAGGGAATGTTTAATAACAAAAATATTGTGGTATGCGTGTAATTAACATGACCTAACGAATTACAACAAAAAAAAGGAATTTGAACAACAGGCAAAATAGGAATATGTGAAATTCAAAATTGTAGACGCGCGGAACATAATGAGGGAGTAGCTTCCACAAATTCATGAATTTATGCAGTGCGGAGAACTCGCCGTTTGCTTTAAATGTGCAACCGAACAATTAAAACGGACGTTTGGACTCAAAATGCAGTTTAATAAGCTAAAACAAACAAATCCTGTGATGTTGGGGTAAGTGTGTTGATTTTGGCTCGTTTGGCATGATTTTTTCTCCGCGGTGCTGCAGGAGGTAGCGAAAAAGATTCGTTTGGGGCAACGTTTCGCTCGCGGAAGTCGCGAATCTAAGCAAAACGCAGGCCGAGAGTGAGACCCGCGACATGCGATTCCCCCCTGATTTTTTACTCCCATACCCCTTGATTCGACCCCACCTTCATTATTTCTCCTTCATTCTTTACCTACCCTGTCGAGTGCGACCTTCCTTTGCCCTAACTTGTCGTTCTAGACATCATCTCCTTCCAAGATAACTATTCTCAACCTGCATTTTCTTTGAGAAATCATTCGTTTATCGTGGATTTGTACCGTAAAGATTTGCTGTGTTTAATTGGTTTGGTACTTGTTTGTGCTGGAAGATTTGACTGGGGGTTTCTTGTATAATGATTTTGTTTATCTCTGTTTAAGAATGTTCATACAAACCAAAATACAAATCTAATGCTTAGCCCTAAAAATGTGTTGGTGAACTAGATCGGCTAAGAAATCTTACTGTGATGCGTTGGGGCATATAATAAGAAAATAGTTTAAGAAGGGGCAACAAACCTTCATTGCCATCATTTTTATTTTCACATCCATAAAACAAATGTAGTTCATTGTCTCTTTGAGAATGTTGATGCAAACAACATTTTTTTTCAAAACTTCTGCCAAAGCATTTCTCTCAATAACACACTCAGCCCCATAAATGAGCAGTGAAATAAATAGCCTTCGAAAATAGTTTCATGTCATATTATGCATAAATATTGATACCCCTTTGGGTCATATAACAACTAACTCATCAACACTTTAGGTACTTACTGCTAAGTGAGCTGTGTATCTGAATTTTTGTTCTGTTTTAAAATAAAATTTTCTTATGAAGTATCAAATACGTGGTCGTCGCAGTTCAATTTTAAAAGACTTTACTAAATATGACCAAAATGATAATTTTTTAAAAAATAACTGCCGCACAACTGTGTGAACTGTTTTCATAAAATTGCAACAAACAAGTATCCAACTTTTATGGAGTAAATTTTTAAGACAATGCACTTGCAGCTGAAAATAAAATTACTAAAACAGCGAGAGTTTGCATAAACATCCAAAATTTTTTGATGTAATTTATGGTTTATAAAATTATGTAAACCCTAAACCTCGTGACTTGTTAAATAACTTACCTTTTTTTTTCGCATTCCTGATTCGAAGCCGGCGANACTTGGAAATGTCTGTGAAGGGAACACCCAGCTTCCTGTGATCCGTAGAGAGCTGCCCACGCAGGTAAATTCATTTTTATCTAAGCAAATGCATAGTCCTGTAAAATATGGTTTTTTTGTTTTTTCCCCCTTGCAACGAAAGATATTTATTTGATAGTTTGATGTTTCTTTCTCGACTATATTTGTGGAGTAGAGGTTTGCAATCTGTTTAATTTCTGAGTTCGATAACAAAAAAGATTATTGCTAGTAATTACCTTTTGTGATTTTTCTTTAGTTTAAGTAAACAGTTAATATTTTTTATTAATCATTACAGAAAATAGCGAGTAATAGTGGTTCTTTAAGAATGAGTATCGGAAAGTTTGAGCATTCACTGGTTTAATTCATCTTACTATACTTTTTCTCCACACATATGCAGTGAAATTTGAATATCATGAGAATAAAATGCTTTATATCATTGAGAAGAAATGTGAGTCTTGCTTTAGAGGATACATCTAGCCTTAAAATTTTGACATGAATATTGTGACGAATAGGTAATCATTCTCTTTCTTTTGTTTGCTGGCAATAAGAACAACAACTATAACCCATTCATAACTGATGTGAGGTTTTTCGAAGGAAAAATAGGAGCTGCTGCCTTATTCTGGAACCTTTAAGTAGATATGTTGTACATATGGCTGTCTTCTACGTCATTCACAATTGCACTAAACTGGCAGATGATTCTTATAAGATATAGTTTAAGCACTGTAGATCTCATTTAGATTGGGATATCTACCATATTTTAGTTGGAGTACAAAGCTTCTTCAAATAGGCTAAAACATCGGACTTATGTACATCACTCTAGCCAAAGGAGGTATCATTGTATAAACTTATTGATATTTATGTAGAGGTTGTGTTTGCTTAAAAATGACCAATCATAATTAGAATAACTGACACTCTTTTCATGGAAAATAGCGCAAGTTTTTGTTTCTAGAAATTGAAGAACTTGAGGTTGAGTAAACCTTTCTTTGAATTTATAGATTATAGAGGATAAATTTAATCAGAGGCATAATAAATTCCTTTGGCCTAAACCCAATATTTCATGTGATTTTTAGAATATGTAATGTTGATCACATATTGAGATGCCCATTAACACCCAGTGAAATTTTCCCTTCTAGATCTCAAGGTTTACTAGTTAGATAAAGTTGGTTCCGCATGGTGACAATTAACAATCATATATTCATTTATATGGCCAATATTCATGAAATTGGTATAATTAAGAAGTTGCGGAGTGTAATCACTACAAAATTTATTTTCGGTTGATGACCGAGGCTGAATATTCATCACCACATCAAACTTTATGTGGGGAAGAGTGGTTCTATTTTTGTAAAATGACGTTGGAGTGTGTTTGTAGGTGACACTCATTATAAAGTTTGGTTTTAGGTGGAAATTGAGATTTAATGTTAATCACATTATCAAAATAATTTTTAATCGTGGCTTTATGAGAGTAACATAATTTGGGAGTGAACTCATAAGGTTTTTGCTATTATTTGAGATCGAATGATTTTTTTTAACATTGTACTATCTCATCACACATGAGTTCATAATTATTCGCGCTGCATGAAAATGAGCAATATTTGGGTAATGTGCCATTCTTTACAAAGTAGAATCCAAGAATAGAGTTGACGTATTTCTTTGAATTATCAGTTTTGAGAACCTGAATTTTGTATTGGAATTAAGTGAAAATCATGTTATGGAAGGACTAAAAAATTTATGCAGTTTCAATATTTTTCTTCATGAGGATTATCCAATAAGTTATTGTGTGATCATTAATAAAAGAGACAAATCATTTGCTTTCATTAATGATTTTCAATTTTGATGGTCCCTAAATTTCATTATGGATGATAGAGAAAGACTGTGAAGGTTTGTACCGAGACAAATGTTAGACATGACAAATATGCTTAGCCAATTGACAAGTTTCACACTGATAAAATTCTAATTTTTAATTAATAAAAAGATGAGGATACAACTTTGCAACATAATGAAAATTAAAATCACTTGAACGACAATGTCATAATAAACAATAGACTTAGGAACTTGGAGAGAAGATGGTGAATATGACACCTGCGTGTTAAGAGATTTTTGAGCAGGTATAAACCTTGATGCAATTCAATATTTTCAATTATCTTCCTCGAATCCACCTTCTGAAATTCATAAGAGTTGAAGTGATTTAGTAGCACAGCTCAAGTCATGTGTAATCTTGTTGATTTAAAGTAATTTGCAATCTAATTGAGTAACGTATAACACGAGAGAGACTTGAATATTCTTGGAGATTTTCACTTCCCCTTCCAACAATCCAAGAGTGAGATCTATCGACAAGTCTAACAAATCTGGAGCAGACAAACTTTTAGTAGTTGTTGAGAGCATGAATATCTCCAATCATGTGATCAGAAACACCTAAATCTATTATCCAAGTTTGAACTCTCCCATTGTTAATGAGATAGAAGGATGCTGATATGCTCCTCGGTTGTGCTCTAAAGAAGTTTCCTTGACACCTTCTGCTGTTTCTTAGTAAAGTGACTAGGTTCAACTGACACTTTTTAAGAGGTAGTAGCATAGGCCTTGCGGCCTTCGTTTTTTTCTTTTGCCTCAATTTTCAATCTGCAGGTTTTCCATGTAGTTTCTAAAACTTGTCTTTTGTGAGATTAGGTTTCTTGCAGTGTTCATACCAGGGATGATTATTTTTTATCTTTGAGTCATTAGAAGAGTTGCGTGAGTATAAGATAGAACTTTTAGTGATAGTTGATTTTACTCTTCTTGCCATCATGTGCTTCTTCTTGCTTTCTTCTTTACAAACTTTAGCAAAAGCTTCCCTAGTGGTAGGGAGACACTTCATCATATGATTCTTTCTTTGGCATCATTTAAATTTTTATTCAGACACAATAAGAGCTTGATCATCATCTTCTCTCCACTATTGTTTTTTTACACATGGCATCTGAGGATATTTACATACATATCTAATTGTAACCAATATCTGAATAGTTGTTAAAATATTGAGTAACACTTAACCTTTTTTGGTCCGAGCTCATGGAGTTTTATCTCAATCTCAAACAATTATGTAGTGTTTTATGTACTTAAATAAGTCTCACGAGCTGTTTCAAAAATCCCCTGTGCTATCCTTTAAAGTAAGTAATTTTCTCCAATTTATGTGCTCATAGGATTGATCAACCAAGACATGACCATATGATCATGGATCTTCCATGAGTGGTGGTTAGGATCAATGAGCTTAGGAACCGTGCCCTCTCTAGTAAGATGTTTTTTTCTTCCCTTTCATCAAATATGCATAAACACGGATTGAGACCATTGAAGAAAGTTATGACCGTTGAGTTTATGGTTTGTGATAAAGGTACAGATTTCCAGGCTGGTTGGACAAAATTTGTGGCCTCTGAGTCAGAACTAACCACCAAGGTAGAGCTAGACATCTTCATTCCATAAGATCTGTACTTTGTCATAGAACCTTTGCATGTTTTGGGCTAAAAAAACAATTGAATAGCGGCTGCTTGTCAGAGGGATGATCTGTAGAAAAAATTAGCTTTTGTGGGGAGGATTCTGACAGAGGGCTTGCAAGAAATCGGTGGAGAAAAGCAACTGTGGAGGGTTGGCAAGTGAGGGCTGTAGATGTGTGGTTGCCGGTCTTTGCACTCAGCTAGCCTACTGTTCCATGATCCAACAACTGAATGACGAGCATGACAGATGCATTGCGACAGGGGTTTTGGAACCTAGCGACAGATGCGATGGAAGCGTTCTATCCAAGGGAAGGTTGCGACAGAGGGTTTCAAACCTAGCTACAGATGGGAACAAAGTGTTCAAACCAAGGGAAGACTGCGATAGAGACTTTTGAACCCAACAGATGCGATCGAAACATTTGAACCAAGGGAAGACAACGATAAAGGCTATCGAACCCTGCGGCATATGCAATTGACCCAGCGACAAAGCATTCAAATTGGAAGCAAGACAACAACAAAAATTAAGTCTAGTCTCCGATATCATGAAGGAAAACGTGAGAGAAAATTCTCTTTTTCCTTAATCTTCAAATGATAACTCCTCTCGTTATATAAAGAGTAAATTCTAGGGAAAACATCAACAACCACATAAGGAAATAATTACAAATATAATAATAGATAAACAAATGAGGATAAATCTAAATAGGAAACACATAATTCCACATAAGGAATTTGTTAAAATAATCTCTGGCATTCTAAGACCAAATCGTTTTTTACCTTCACACCAAATTGGTTATATGTAATGTCAAAGAAGTTTGGAAAGATATTGATTACATTGGACTTATGTTTAAGAAGGAAAACCCATGAGATTCCAATGCAATCATCTATGAAAGAGACAAACTACTAAGCTCATATAACATTGATAATTATAGAGGGACCCTATATATTAGTGTGAATCAAATAAAAGTAAAGAACTATTATTACTAATTGAAAAAGAAACTCTTTTATGTTTACAAATTCACATACATCACAATAAAAATCCTCTTAAACAAAGAAGGGAACATTGTCTTTAAAGTAGTAAATTAAGGATGATCGAAATGAAAGTGCCGACACCAAATAATATATTTATTTCAAACAAATTAACAAGACATGGAGAAAACATGATTGATAGTAGGTATGTGACTTATATATCAATATATCAGAGGCCACCCTTTTCCCTAGCAAGCCACCTTTGCGTAGTGGTTGAGAGCCTTGTCTTTCAACCAAGAGGTTCTGGGTTCAAGGCCTTACATATGTGTTGTGTGTCCTTTTGAGGGTTTTTGTGAAAAAAAAGTCCAATCTCTTTTCCGAAACTTAAATATGAAATACACTATCTGATTGATAAAACAAGACATCATATTTTATATCATTAGTTTGTGAATAGACAAAAGATTAGCGAGTAATTTGACAACATTGAGTATATCTTTTAATAATAAGGACAAACTTGACTCAATGTGCCAACACCAGCGATTATGCTAATATAACCATCGACAAGAATAATTTTCCTATTGCTAGAGCAAGGTGAATATGTTGTAAAGTAGACCGAGGAAGGTGTTTTGTGATCTTTGGCTCCCTAGTCAATGACCCAAGAGTTTTGTATGAATCGGTCTAAGGCATGTAATCCATAAGAACAAGACTTACTAGAGAGTGCTAATGAACAAGAGCCACGAGATTGCTCTAATGACCCTCATAAACTTTGAAGCTGCTCATTCTCAACTTGATTAAGAAAGCTGGGAGTAGTCACTGTAGGAGTTTGTGGGACTAAATTTTGTAAAATGGGTTTGTGGTGAAGGCTTGATGAGCTTGATGCTAAATTTTTTTATCATCTCGTTGGCCCCATTCTCTGTTTGAAGTAGGATGTTTTCCATGTAACTTCCTTGGTATGCCTTTGTTTCTTACAATAGATGCACCGAAGATTATCTCGAGAGTCATTTTGGGATGCCCCCGTTTTATTGTATGATAATATAGAGGGAATGAATGCTTCTTTACCTTATGTTTGGCCTAATTTGGACGATAAAGAGGTTTTAGAGGAAACACTTATGTTATATGAATGAAAGGTGCGGTGACTGTGAAAAATTAAGAAATGAAAAATGTAAGTTCGAGGATAAGGTAGGAGTAAAGCCAAGAAAATGTTTATGTCATAGCTGGATCATACAACACGAACATGAAAACAAATAGGAATTTGATAACCTTATGATTGATTATAGGTAAGATCTTTTGTTAATCACTCTAATAGGTTTCAAAGCCCTTTTTTGTATGTGGAGTTTCCTATTCTATTTAATAAAAGCATACAATGATTTTTATCTCTCACCATAAATAATAAGGCAATAACTCCATTCTTCTATCATACAGTGGGAGATCAGCTTTGCGCCACTGCTAAAAAATGTGGTCATTTGAGTTTGTGTTGTTTGATATGAAGTGTACATTGGGTTGTTAATACTAATCGTCGAAGTCGCATTTAATATTACTTTGAAACTTCAAGATCCAAAAGCTGTAATGCCTTTGTGTGGAAGGTCAAATGGAAACTTACGCTAGTTTTTATTGAATCTTCATAATCAAGAGTTTGTGCTTTGNTATCTAGGGTTCAATTTTTTGCTGCTGTCCGCATCTTTTTCCTTGCTAGGGTTATATACGAGGACAGGTGGTGCTCCGATTGTATCCTAATTCAGGGTGGTGATTACCTCCACATACTCCCTTCCCCTTTCCTTTGCGTGCTTGTTGCCGCCCTTACTGTGCATCACACTTGCTGGCGCCTCTCCTCCCGAAACCTTTTTATTANGACAGGTGGTGCTCCGATTGTATCCTAATTCAGGGTGGTGATTACCTCCACATACTCCCTTCCCCTTTCCTTGCCTGCTTGTTGCCGCCCTTACTGTGCATCACACTTGCTGGCGCCTCTCCTCCCGAAACCGTTTTATTGTTGTCGCCGCCCCTCTTGCACTTTCTTTACTGCCACCACTCTTCTTACAACCCTCTTGCTTACAACCGCCACGTCTTTGCGCCGTTCCATTGATGTCTACACCCTTCCTACACCGCTCCAGCTTGTCGTGACCTTTCCCAAGCCAACCCGCCGTTGTTCCACCGATTGTCCTTCCTTACCCCATCAGGATATTTGTGTTGTGTTGTGTTTTCTTTCTGTTTCAATGTCTTGATTGTAATCCTGCTGTTTTGTGTAATAAAATTTGCTTACCCTTTTGTTTTTTTGGGTTATTTTGGGCATCAATAACTTTTTGAAATATTTACATACATACCACACACTTCTTATGTATTTACATATCTAACACCTAAACTTCAATTCTTGCATGCCACCCTAACTATGCAAGGTATATATCATTTTTTAACAGTTGAAATGGTGGTACCTTTGGCGTGATATGAAAGATTTTGGTGGTAGAAAAGTAAAAAAAATAAATTATAGTTGTTAGATATGTAAATACATAGGAATTGTGTGTTATCTATGTATGCCCCCAACTTTTTCTACTTTCTCAACCAACTCTTTTCCCAAAGAAGTTTCATATTNATGGGCGACCAACATTGGTAATCTAGATGCCTAATTTATGTTTTTCATGTTTTAAAAGTGAATTTTTTTTTTCTTTGCATTCTTCTCTGCTCTGTTGGCATATTAAAAAGTCTACTATTGTACGGTTTGAGTGATGAAGTGTTCTTTCTTATATCTGAATGTTTGTAATTTTAGGCATCTATTCAACCGGGTGGAACAGTGACCTTTGAGCATAGGAACATCAAAGGGCTTAATAGGTCCATAATAGGTTCTGTAACATCGAGCAATCTTCTAAATCCTCAGGTATAATATCATGTTTACTCAGATTATTGATGTTTTATTTCAATTAATTTCTGTTTGTAGAACTTTATATTTTATCATTTCATGTGATTGGAAAACTAGAATACACTGTTTCATGTATGTTGTTCATGTTTTTGTTTATTCGAGTAAAGGGTGTGCTGGAACGCCTTTGTTTGACTGTTTATTTCACATGCCACAAAGAGAAGAATATTTAGGCATGGATACTGTTACTGATACCGGTTTTAACCAAACAACAACGAGAAATGCAAATTTTATTATTGAAATTAAATAATGATTACAATCAAGCGGAAAATAGGAAATAACTAAAGACACGACACAATTCAAACTTGGGCGCAGGTAGAGTGTGGTAGTGGTGTTGCGATTGGTGGGGAAGTAGCAGGAATGGAGGCGTGACTGATTGAGAATGGGAGAATAGGGGCTGCCGGACCTGCGGTCAGGGAGGGAGTGGGTAGGTTGGTGGCTGTTGGCTAAGGAGGGGAGAGCCGTTTGGACAGTGCGGCTGGTTGCTGGAAGCAGCTGGGTGCGGCCTGCTGGTCAACAAATAGCAGGTACGGTTCAAGGGAGCAGGTGAAGGGGAAGAAACACAGTACGCTGCTGCTGTCAAAGGGGTGGCAACAGAGATGTAACAACGAGGGTAGAGGGAATCGGTGCCAGAAGGGATGAGAAAGGGTATAGAGAAGATAAACACTACCTGGAGACCAAAAAACAACTGAAGCACCACCTGGAACCCTAGGATATAAGCATCAAAGGGGAGAAGAGACGCTAGTGGTTGTCCCGATATAAAACACACAAAAACTAATTGTAAACACTAAGAAAACAACATATATAGTACTAGGTAATAAGAAGGGGCCTCACTTTTCTAAGGCGATGACCCTGAACCTCTAGGAGTGCTGGTGGACCCCTCTTTTCCCCCAGCCCTCAAACGGGCAGTGGCTTGCATCTGGTTCGGTGTAGGGGGCTCATGTTTCATCAGTTTTTGACTTCATCCGTCGAAACTTTTGTGTCCTCATAGTATGGAGTCAAGTTTGCTACGTTGAAGATGACAAATTGTAATCCCCTGGTAGATCGATATTGTTGGCATTGTCATTCAACTTCTCGAAGATCCTGAAAGATCAACTTGCTCTGGGCTTGAGTTTTTCGAAAAGTATCATGGGAATTCTTTCTTTCTTCAACCCGATTCACACTAGATCTCACTTCTGAAAGGTCACTTCTTGAATTTATTAGCTTGAGCCTGGTACTCGAGGTTTTGTTTGGTAATCTCTTTCCCAACCTTCTCATGGCCTTTGAATCTCCTGTACTGGCGACTCAACTTCCACACTAAATCTCCGAAGTAAGAAGAAGGGGTACCAATGCAAATGGAGTGAGTGGGTTGTGCCCGTATACGATCTTAAAAGGGGTGAATTCCATAGTCTGACTCACGGGTCTCTTGAAGGCAAATTCAGCTTGGGCAAGAATTAGATCTCACTGCTTGTTCTTCCCTATAAAGCACCTTGGGAGATTTCTCATACTACTGTTCAACACCTTTGTCTGATCGTTTGTTTGTGGATGTGCTGCTGAGCCTAATTAAAGCTTTGTACCAAGTTTTACTCATAGGATCCTCTAAAAGTGACTCAAAAACTTGACATCCCAATCAGAGGTAACAATCCTAGGTATCTTGTGTAGCCTCATAATCTCCCTGAAATACATTTCAACTATGTGTGATGCAGCTAGAGTACGGAGACAAGCCACGAAATGAACCATCTTCGAGAACCTATCGTCCACGAGCATCACTGAATCCTTGCACCATTGTTTCCTCAGATGAAAACCATGCTAACATCTATTTTAGGAGTCTCTATTGATGGTGTGTACAATTCTATATTTTGCTATCTGATTTTGTCCAGATGACAAACTCTACACTGTCTGAGCCCCGGTGTATGCTCCACAGCTCTCATCAGTTTGGGCTAGAAAAAATGTTACCTCACAAGGGCGATGGTCCTGTCTTTGCTAAAATGATCGACTAATCCCCTGTGGTGACTCTCCTATATGATGGACTCTCTCAATGAATATCTGAGAATACACAATTTATTATGGTGGAGCGGGTGGTCATCAACTATGTGGTAGTTCTGTCTACCTCTGCCAACACTGCTCGCAGATCTCTTTGAAATTATCATTTGCCTTGTACAACTCCTTCACCACCTAAAATCTCACAACTCTAGCTTGCATTAAGGTGATCAACAAGTGTCGATGACTCAAGGCATCAAAAACTTGATTTTGACTTCTTGCCTTGTACTTGAGCACGAACTGGAATGACGACCAGAACTCAGCCTAGTAAGCATACTTGCCTTGCCCTTCAGCTTTCTCTGACTGTTCAAGAACCTTAGAGCCTTGTGATGTGTGAATAGGGTGAATTCGCTCGTCAATAGGTAATAAGTCCAGTGACTTTAGTTGTTAAGAGCTCTCACAATAACATAAAACTCTTTCGTACAAGAACTCAGCCTAGTAAACATACATGCCTTGCCCTTCAGCTTTCTCTGACTGTTCAAGAACCTCAGAGCCTTGTGATTTGTGAATAGGGTGAATTTGCTCGTCAATAGGTAGTAAGTCCAGTGACTTCAGTGGTTAAGAGCCATCACAATAACATAAAACTCTTTCGTATGTCGAATATTTTCTCCTTAACTCATTCAACTCATCACTAAAGAAGGCTACGACGTGCCTTCCATGGTTCAATACTGGTCCGATCTTCACATTTGAGGCGTCACACTCCACCTTAAAAAGCTGGTTAAAATATGATAAAACTAATACTGAGTTCGAGTCACCTACTCCTTCAAAGTTTTAAAGCTGAACAGAGTTGCTTCCATCCATTGAAACTTTTCTCCTTTCCAGAGCTCTGTCAGGGGTGCTATATAGTGCTGAAGCTCTTGATCAACCTCCTATAAAAGGATGCCAACCTCAAACACTGCCTCAGCTTGGTAAAGGACTGTGGGGTTGTCCAACTCACGATCAACTTTATCTTCATAGGATCCTCAAGAAGACGAATGACCATGTATAAGATCTACCTATCAGGGGATTACAATATTTTTGTTATTTTCAATATAGTGGATCTAACTCCGTGCAACTAAGAACTATAAGATTCGAAGAATGAGATCGAAACTCCTCAACCTCGGAAGACAGACGTGCGGCTCACTAGGCTAAACCGACTAGGTAGGCTGAACTGGTTTAGGTTGGTGATGCAGGAGGTCGATCGGTCCTTTGCCTGAGTTAGTGTTGCCACTCAAGAGGAGGGGTCTCCCTCCCTCCTAGTTATCTAGGGTTCAGTTTTTTGCTGCTGTCCGCGTCTTTTTGCTTGGTAGGGCTATATACGAGGACAGGTGGTGCTCCGGTTGTATCCTAATTCAGGGTGGTGATTACCTCCACATACTCCCTTCCCCTTTCCTGTGCCTGCTTGTTGCCGGCCTTACTGTGCATCCCCCTTGCTGGCGCGTCTCCTTCCGAAACCGTTTTATTGTTGTCGCCGCCCCTTCTGCACTTTCTTTACTGCCGCCACTCTTCTTACAAACTGCCATGTCTCTGCGCCATTCCATTGATGTCTACCCCCTTCCTACACCGCTCCAGCTTGTCGTGACCTTTCCAAGCCAACCCGCCGTTATTCCACCGATTGTCCTTCCTTACCCCATCAGGATACTTGTATTGTGTTGTGTCTTCTTTCTGTTTCAATGTCTTGATTGTAATCCTGCTGTTTTGTGTAATAAAATTTGCTTACCCTTTTGGTTTTTTGGGTTATTTTGGGCATCAACAACTTTTTGAAATATTTACATATGTATTTACATATCTAACACCTACACTTCAATTTTTGCATGCCACCCTAAATAGGCAAGGTATATATCATTTTTTAACAGTTGAAATGGTGGTACCTTTGGCGTGATATGAAAGATTTTGGTGGTAGAAAAGTAAAAAATTAAATTATAGTTGTTAGATACGTAAATATATAGGAATTGTGTGCTATCTATGTATGCCCCCAACTTTTTCTACCAACTCTTTTTCCCAAAGAAGTTTCATATGTTTCTAAATGTAAGTAATTTGTGCATAGATGATTCAAAATCACCTATGTTATGGACCCTTAAGAATTAAGATTGCAGTCGTCTTATGATAAATTTATTTACTGTTAATGACATTTTCATAATAACTATCTATATTTTTGTATCATTTTATTGATAATTGTATTTTGTTGATTGTCTAGGATGATCTGTCTTTCAAGTTTGATTATGTACATCCCTATGTAGATGGGGTGACCAACCCGCGCAACCGGACGTTTCGTGCTAGCTGCTTTAACAGCAGAAAGATGAGTCCAGTCTTCACTGGTGGGCCTGGAGTGGATGAAGTTCCTCCAGTCTGGATCGACCGAGTCGGGTTCAAGGCTAATATAAGTGAGGTCAGACCTAAAAAAATGCTTCTTTTTGTAAATTTTTTTGGAAAATTTTCATACATACCACTCAATCCTTATGTATTTATATATTTAACACCTAAAATTCAATTTTACATACCCATGCATGAAAATGTATTTCACTTTTTAAGATTTAAAATGGGGGTATTTTTTATGTAATATGAAAGATATGGGTGGTATAAATATAAAAATCAATGTTTAGGTGTTAGATATGTAAATAAATAAGAATTGGGTGGTATTTATGTAAATGACCTTTTTTATTCTTATTTTGGAAGTTTTACATACATACAACTCAATTCTTATTATTTACATGTAAATACATAGGAATTGGGTGATATGTTTGTAAATAACCGTTTTATTTTTAAAAGTGTCAAATTTCATTTTTGATTACTTTGAAGTAATAATTTTCGTGCGCTTTGTAGAGCTTCACACGTCAAAGCAAGTTCACTTATGGATTAGTGATGGAGGAGATAACAACTCGTGATGAAACAAGTAGCATTTGTACTCATGGTGCCAGGCCTTTACCGAGCGGCGGCTTGAGCATGGATGGACCTCCCACCACGCTCAGCGGCACTGGTGTCGACCGCATGGCATTTGCGCAAGCGAATATTACACGTGACAACACAAAATTTGTAAATGGCGCTGTTGTTGGTGAGCGGAATGTGTTTCAGGTGAGTTACATCTATCGATTGCAAAAGGATTTGTTATTGATACATATCATAAGCTGTGTTCCATAGATGGAAGCTTTACATATATACAACCCAATTCTTATGTATTTACATATCTAAATCCCAAACTTTAATATTTATATTTATACATATGCATGAAAATATGTATTTCATTTCTTAAAAGTAAGAGCAGTAGTATTTTTGGCGTTATATGAATGATTTGAGTGGTATAAATTTTAAAAAGTAAAATTTAGGTGTTAGACATTTAAATTCATATGACTTTGATGTTATGCATGTAAACGGCTTGTAGATTTAGTCGCTTGTTAACTTGAGGTGTTTAATTTATAAAAGGGTATCATCTTATGTTTGTGTCGAAAGAATTTGAGCTATAATTTGATACGTATCGACATCAAAATCAGCGAACAAACTGCTATGAAACGACAATAGATAGGTGGAAAAAACACAAAAAAGGGCTGCTTTTACAAAAAATCAAAAGAAAACAAGTAAGATACAAGGTTGATCTACTATTCGAGGCATAGATCGTCTCTCCCACATCATAGACGTCGCTAGGAGCACCACAAGAAGAAAGAAAACAACAGCCACAACAAAATATGCATAAAGAAATCAACCCTAGGTTATTCCTCTTAATAGAACCCCTTCACAGTATTTCAAAAACTTTCCTTTCCAACTTTCCTTCCAAACTTCTTTAATATGTGATTATGGCCCTAGTGGACCTCACCTTCTCTTGATTTGCTTCTGCGACTAGCCTTGCCCGCTTCGCTCCTTCACGCTTCACAGATTAGCCCGCCTGCGGCTCGATTTAGTCTTTTCGGTCCGATCTAGCGTGGATCGGTGTGATTTTGGATGTAATATTACTCCCCTCCCAATAAAGTAACATTGTCCTCAAGGTGGAATGATGGAAATCGCTTGCGGATCACCTCGTAAGAATCCTATGTTGCTTCATAATTCGATATCCTTTTTCCACTTAACCAATACCTCCTTTGCTCCCTCTACTCCCTGGCGCACTTCTTCGATCTCTAGCGGCTTTAGAATTACCTCAAAGTCCCCGTCAGTAGTAGTGTAAACAAGGATGTATGATCTCCAATCGCACATCTCAATTGTGATTCATGAAAGGCCGAGTGTAGTGCTAGCGATGATGGTTACTTCAAACGGAAGACCACAACCCCAATACGCATCATCACCTCATAAGACTTAAAGTATTGCAGATTTGCAGTGACAATTTCTCGCTTCTCCTACTGACCAATTTCTTCTATCGGTGAGCCTTAGTTTCAAGTAGATCATGTCTCCTGGTTCAAATGGCATCTCATTCTTGTGTCAGTCAGTCTTCCTCTTAATGATTTATTGAGCTCTCAGAAAATGCCCTTTGAGCTCTGCTAGTATTCTGTCCCTCTCCTCGAAGTACTGATCAACATTGGATAACGGTGTGTACTATGCACATAATATATCTAGCAAGGTGGATCCCACCCATACAATACCTTGAAAGGGGTCGCCTATGCTGCGGTGTGGTACGAAGTGTTATACCAATATTCAATGCATGCAATCCACTTAGCCCATAGTTTCAGTGTATTAGATATAAAACAACAAAGGTGTGTTTTTACACTCCAGTTGACCCCCTTCGTCTGCCCATCGATCTGGGGATGATATGCGGGGCTTCTTTTAATAACTGTCCATTGCGACCTGAATAGCTCATTCCAGAAGTGGCTGAGGAACATGTTGCCCCTAATCAATATAATCTATTCCAGCACCTCATGCAAATGGACGAATTCCTGGATAAACATCGTCGCGACTGAGACTGCAGTGCTGGGAAGTCGTAAGGAATGAAATGTGCATACTTAGGCGATCCACGACCACCATGATCATCGTAAACCCTTCTGACCGAGGGAACCTCTTGATAAATCCATCAACACTTCTCCCCTTGCCTTCCTCGACAATACTAATACCCTGACAATACTAATAGTAGTAGTAACCCTCCTGATGTCATGGTCAAGTCTTTGTGCCGCTGACACATCACATTTTGCTACCATGTCATCGTCTCTAAGCATTCCTATCCAATACTCTTGAGTGTCCTCCGATCGCACTGTCATGAAACTCTTGTAATAATCTGAGAATTTACTTCGACGATTTGGGTAGCACGAATCGTCCTTGGTGGAGTATTTATTGTCTCCTCAATGCATATCCTGGATGACTGTTTGGATCATGTAGTAACTCGACTCTTATCTTCCTCAGCTCCTCATCCCAGTTGCTCTTCTATCTCAAGTCTTCCCAATCTAGGATCAAGGGTACCGATAGACCCGTCAATTGGGGTTCATCCACCTTTCTCAACAGTGCGTTAGCTGCCTTGTTCTTCAATCCTAACCGGTATTGAATCTCAAAATCATACCACAGTAGCTTGGATAACCATCTTTAATGCTTCTCAGTCACCATCCGCTGCTCCAAAAAGATACTTTAAACTTCTCTGATCTGTCCTGACCAAAGAATGTCGTCCCAACAGGTAAAACCGCTACCTATGAATGACCAAAATAATTGTCATCAATTCTTGTTCATATACTTACTTTATCTTCACTCTGGTTGTCAAAACATGACTGAATTAGGCAATCGACCGCTGATCCTGCATGAGCACTATTCCCAATCCATAACTTGAAGCATCCATCTCTAGAAATTTGAAAGTGCTAATATCGTTATTTTAGTCATGATACTCTTTAGATGTTCAAATGTCTGTGTTGTTGCTTCCCTCATTTGAAATTGTCTTTCTTCAACTGCTCTGACAATGACCATGTTATTGTGTCATATCCTCTCATGAACTTTCGGTAGTAGCCGGTGAGATCCAGGAATTCTCTCAACTCCTCCACTCTTCGGTAAGGGCCAATCAACCATAGCCTCCATCTTGGATTGATCCATTGCTAGCCTCGTTCTAGTCACCCAATGTTCTAGGTGCACCTGTAACTATGCAAAAGAACATTTTTTTCAAGTTGGCATACAACTGGTGCTCCCTCAATGTCTCCAGGGTTGTCCTCAAGTGCCCTACACGCTCTGTCTCTGTACGACTGTAGAACAAAATGTCATCAAAGAAAATCAGGATAAATTGGAGATAATGTTGAAAAATCCTATTCATGAGGGATTGAAATGTCGTCGGGGCGTTGATGAAACCAAACGACACCATTAAGAACTCATAATGTCCTTCATGTGTCCTGAATGCTGCCTTGTGCACATCCGTTGGATTCATCATGATCTGGTGGTACCCTGACTTAAGATCAATTTTTGTGAAAATGACTGTCCCGTAAAGCTCATCTAATAACTCATCAATCATAGGACTTGGAAACTTGTCCATAGGTTCCTTATTCAAAGCCTTGCAGTGTACGCAAAATCTCCAACTATCATCTTTTTTCTTCACCAACAAACGAGGCTGAAAAAATGACACGCTAGGTCCGATAATCCCAGCCTCGAGCATCTCTCAGATCAGCTTCTTTTTCTCATCCTTCTGAATCTGGGGGTATCTGTATGGTCTGAAGTTGATGGGAGAAACACTCTTCTTCAATGTAATAACGTACTCATGCCCCTCGGAGGAGGTAACTCGTTTGGCTGTTGCAAGACATTTGTAAACTGTTGTAGGAGCTATTGGACCCCATTCAGACATTATGTTAAATCTGAATCTCGAATCTCCTCAATGCTCTGCAACTCCACCAAGTAGCCCTGTCATGCTCCCCGAATATGCTTGACCATGGTTTTGAGTGACACCATGGTTTTGCATAAACTTGCATCTTCTTTCAGCATCACATTTCTATTCTCCACTTGGAACTCCGCCGTCAAGGACTTTCATTCTACCTTCATCTCCCCTAATGTTCGCAACCACTTCATCCACAAAATCACACGTGCTGCCTAAATCTAAAGGAAGGAAGTCTTCCACTACCTGTAGGACATGTAGTGTTGAAACCAACCTCTTGCAAATTCCCAGACTTTTCTCCACATTCCTTTTCCTCATCAGTCATCATGACGCTGAAACTCCCTGTAGTCACTAACTTCAGCCCTAACTTTTCCACAACTTGATTTGAGATAAAGTTATGGTGGCCTCGCTATTCACCAACACCACAATCGGTTGTTCCACGATCCATCCCCTTACCTTAATGGTGTGATTTGGGGTAAATTCCATCACCAAATTGAGGGACATCTCCGCCGCATCCAAATGCAGATGCTCTTTCTCCACTGCTTCCTCTTATGATTCCCCACTCTCTGTATCCTCCTCCTGAACTAAAAGAATATGAAGGGCGCGCTCCTTGCAACGATGTCCTGGGGGGTAGTTCTTATCACAATGAAATACAATCCTTTGGCTCTTTTGTCTTGCACTTCTGCATCTGTGAGACGCTTGAAATTACACCCGAGTCGGGGTCTTGTAGTCTTCTTCTTCGACGTCTCTTTCTGAAATGATACCATCTGGGTCCTTAGTGTCGTAGCTGCCACGACGCTATTGTAGAATCCCCCAGTGTTGCCACCTCTACCGGTCTTTTTCACTTGTTTCTTATCCTCTATTTGTGCGAGCTCTATTGTTTCCTTCAATCCACGCCGTCTCAGGGGTGAATGGCTGCTCTTATGTCGGGCTTTAGGCCTTTCAAGAAATTTCCTTCGAGTCCCGTTGCAGAAATTGCCGTCAACCTCCCTAATAAGAGATCAAACTTCTCTTGGTATTTTCTAACCGTCACCTCCTGAGTTAGAGCATAGAATTGCAGTGTTGGTCTCCTTCCCGAAGGGCTCGGAAAAGTTCCAACAAACAATTCTTAAACTCCTCCCATGAGTGCATTGAATGCCTTGCTTCTATCCACTTGAATCACATTGAAGTCTTCCCCTCCAAGCATAATCACGCTGCCATGAGCTTCTCTTCTTCAGTCAACTTGTTGATTGCAAAGTATCGCTCTACTCGATACACCTGTCCATGTGCATCCTCCCATTCGAATATTGGCATCTTCAGTTTCCCGACCCTTGCATCTACACCTCAACCTCCTCTTTCTCCGGTATTTACCCCCATGTATCTAGGTGAAACTCCCTCCTTTGATCATAGGCATATCCCACTCTCTATTTCCTCCTTCCTCCATCGCGCTCTTCCGTGCCACTTTGACCATTACTTCTCCAATTTTCAGCCCATCCCCCTTGATCGGAAGTCTCCACTCTCCCTCCTCTTTGAGTTATAAGGGGACGCTTTTATAGGTACATGATGTCTTCTTCGTCATCTTCTCGCTCGATCTCCTTCCCTTTTGACCTGGCCAAGGTTCCCTGATCAATTCATGTTTAGGGTTTGCAACTGGAGCGGTCGGCACAGTATTGCATCTTTGTGAGCTTTTTTATCATCTCCCGCATTTCTCCCATGCCTTGAAATCAATCATTCATTCGACTTTCAATAGAAGAAAATCTTGCCTTCATGGTAGCGAACATTTCTTCTATTCCCAATCGGATTTGCTCTACCTCTTCTTCTAGCACATCAACTTGCTTTGCTGCCATTCCACCGATTTATGCTCGGTACTAATTTGATACGTCTCGTCACCAAAACCAATGAACAAACCACTACGAAATGACAATAGATAGGTGGAAGAAACACAAACAAGGGCTGCTCTTACAAAAATCAAAGAAAAACAAATAAGATGCAGGTTAATCTACTATTCAAGGGATAGATCGTCTCTCTCACACCCTAGACGTCGCTAGTAGCACCGCAAGAAGAAAGAAAACAACAACCACAACAAAATATGAATAAAGAAAGAAACCCTAGATTATTCCCCTTAATAGAATCCCTTCGCAATCTTTCAGAAAAAAATTTCTTCCCAATTTGTCCTTCAAACTCGTTTAATTTCTCATCCTTAAATATGTGATTATCACCCTGCGGCCCCCACCCTCTCCTGATTCGCTTCTGCGGCCAGTCTTGCCCGCTCCGCCTTTCACACTGCACAGACCAGACCGGCCCGCCTGAAGGCCAGTTGAGTTGAGTCTTTTCCAGCCGGTTCAAGGTGGACTGGCGTGATTCTGGGAGGAACATAATTCTCTATAATTAAATCATAATAAAATCTGCAACAACTCAATTCGGATTCAGCATGTTTGTGTGTTGATGTTATTTTTCTATTTTTAATTACTCTTGGGTTTCATCTATTTTTCAATATAAACTAGATGCTTTTACATACATGTTTACATATCTAACACCTAAACTTTGCTTTTTTACATTTACATCACCCAAATCTTTCCTATCACGTAAAAAATACTATAATTTTAACTTTTAACATGTAAGTTACTCATTTTCATGCATAGGTAAGGTGACGTATATGTAAAAATTGAAGTTTAGGTGTCTGATATGCAAATACATAAGAATGGAGTGGTGTATATGTAAATCTTTATATAAACTAATACCTGCAGCCACTCATGTTTTCAGGCAAATAAACTAGAAAGATTGAGAACTACTGCTGTGATTGTGAAAAACTAATGGGATGTTTGATTTCATAGTCATAGCTTTATGTGAAGGGGGCATTTACATACATACTACACAATTCTTATGCATTTACATATCTAATACCTAAACATTCATCTTTACATGCATACCACTCAAATTTTTAACGTCGCATAAAAAATACCATCATCCGCATTTTTTTAAAGTAAAATACACTTTTTTATGCATATGTTCATGACACCAAGGTGTTATATGTATAAATATCAACTTTGGATGTTAAATATGTAAATACGTAAGAATTGTCTGGCATGCACTAAATTTCCTTATATGAAAATACCTGCTTTCTAACACCATTCTTTTTCATGGATTACTTGATAGTTGGATCAAGGCCTTGGGATCGGCAGCAACTTTCCATTCTTCAACCGTCACCAACTAACCTTAACTCGCTTCATTCAACTAAAACAAGTAGAAGAAGGAGCCGGAAAACCTCCGCCACCTGTTCTCGTCCTTCACGGACATTACGGTGGCTGCATCGGCGATCTGCCGAGCTACGATGCTTTCACCCTCGGCGGACCGTACTCCGTGAGAGGTTACAACATGGGGGAACTCGGCGCCAGTCGAAACATTCTAGAGGTATTTCTCTGACTCTTGGGGTTATTTTAGTTCCAAATTTTATAAACATATGAATTTAGTCCTCAAACTCTTTTAATACAGGTTGAAATAGTTATACTATTTTAGCTCTAGTTGAAAATCTGGGGACTAATTTAGCACTTTTTAGATAAAAAGGCGAAAAATCAAGGGACTATTTTGTCATTTTACACTTATACTGAAACTTGCATTTTAGACACTAGAAGGCTTAAATTTGTATTTCTGTAGGTTGCTGCTGAGTTGAGGATTCCTGTGAGGAATACTCATGTGTACACATTTGTGGAGCATGGAAATGATCTCGGAAGCTCGAAGGACTTGAAGGGGAATCCGACGGAGTTCTTTCGACGCGTCGGACATGGGTCGTCGTATGGTGTGGGCGCGAAGCTGGGGCTGGTGAGAATGGAGTATGCAGTTGATCATAATTCAGGAACTGGAGCTGTGTTTTTTAGATTTGGTGAAAGATTTTAGGTGATGTGGTATTTTATTTGGTGAGTGGTGAGTTAGTTTTGTTATTGAATTCTAGGCTGGATTTCAGGCTTCAGAGATTTTTTTTTAATTATTATTTTTCAGTCATTTGTTCCCTGGTTCATGAGGATGATTAGCTCTTTTTTTATTAGTGCAGGGAGAATTTTTTTGACAGAATCTATTAATATGCTATTTTCTTAGGGGCAATTACATATATGGCACTGGCAACATTGTTATTTATAAAACTAGTGTCATCTTTCATTCATTTTTCAAATTCACTCTAACATTATAATTCTTGATAAAACCCCAACTTGTATTTTTCATTTTTATCAAATTCTCAAAGCTATGATTGCGGCACACATAAATGTATTGGTTCGGTAGTTTAAAAATTCATATTGCTGTTAATTTTATAAATAAAAGTGTTTCAAGTGCTATGTATGTAATTATGTCAATATGGACTAAGGAATATAGAGTGATCCTGTGTTGAACACAGGATTCTGCGATTTTTAAACGAAATTTGGGCTAGAATATCACGACTCTTGTGCTGCTCTAGTGAGGTTGTATGGTTAAGTCTCTTTTAATGGAGAAAATATTCTGTCCAGATGTACTAATTACTAGCGGCCATGTCACTCGCTGATGATGTGTGCTTTTCACGTCCATATTTCCTTTTCTTTTCCCGTTCTAGCCTCACAATCTTTCGCTCAATTTCTTTTAGTTTCTGGGTATGTCTTAATATGAATTATGATGTGTTTATGATAGGGGCTTATGCAGATCTCCTCACGGTTGCAATTAGGTGCCTTTGGTTATGACATTTCTGTGAGATTCACTATTTTTTTCCTTGAGTATATAAATGTGATATGAGCAGTGTGCCTTCGGGTATGTTTGGGAATGACATTTGTATGCCTGTGGCCTCTGGTTTGCTTTGGTTTCTTTGATATGTTGAAATGTGAATTGATGTGGTTAAATATGGTTTATGGAGCTCTCCTTTATGTGTGCATTTATAGGGCTCTTCTCCTTGAGAAATATGAGTTCAATTCAAATGCTTCTAAGAGTTTTGAACTGCAAGTGCAGTATGCAATGTTGCCAGTATACCCAATATGTCTTCAGCCAGAAATCGAGCCAGACTCTAGACAGCGAAGGTCAGAGACGATGAAGTCGGGGCCCTATTTGCGCAGAAAGCAGATAGGTAGGGTACGCATGCCTAGTGCTATATTTATAGACAAAATATTGCACTGAGTTGTGATAGAACATCAAGGCCTATCACTTGTATAGACAGAGCCGCTCATGTATTAAATTATTATTATTTACTAAGGTGGGTATGTTTGTATATGTAGCAGATCTAATTGGAGTTTTGATGCAAAACTGTAACATGACTCTTGATATAATTTTATAGAGGAGACAAAGTCACGAAAATGATTTAAAATATTAAAAATCATTTGGTGATTTATAAATGAGTTTATGAAATTAATTTATTCTAGATTAAAAAGAAAATGAATCTTCTTTCATTCATTGATGTGTTATTCTAATTATATATTTATAGCAATTTAACTTTTTTATTATTATTTTTTTTAATTTATGTTTCTTTATATATCTTATACTTAATTTTTTATATTTACATAATATTTTACTGATTTAATCTATGCATGAATACATGCATTAATAGTGTTTATTTTTAATATAAAATTAAATTTCTGAGTGTTATATGTGTAAATATGAAAGTTTCCATATGACATATGCAAATACTTAAGACTTATGTGCTATGTATGTAATAATGCCCCTCTATTTTTTTTTTTGTAATTTAATTATATTATCTAATAGTTTTCTTTTATAATCTATGTTATATGAAAAAAAAAAACTTATTTTTGCCAAGTCCTATATAAATATATAAAAAATAATAATTGGTACAAATATAAGAGAAAATTACATCTATATAGCACTCAATTCTTATGAATTTACCCATTCCACACATAAATCTTCATTTTTACGCATATAGAACTTTATTTATGGATGAAAAGATGAATTTGATTATTAAAAGATGATAATGAATGTTATTTTTATATGATGTTTGTAATTATGAACGTTTAAGTGAAAGATAGTTAAGTATGAAAATTTTGAGTGATATATAAGCTCGTGCGAATGACATAGCTCAGTGGTGCAGTCTCTGGCATAAGTCCCTCGGGTCGAGGGTTCGAATCCTGTGGCGCGGGCTTTTTGAATCAGGAGCAAACATACCAGGGTTTTCAACTCTTTTAGCGAATTGATATTTGGTGCCCACTAGACCATTTCTCCGCGAAATTAAAATATAGATATTGGATGAGTGGGCATATATGCAAATGCTCTTTTGTAGTTTAAATTTTTCTCACCTTATCAGCTCTTTCACTCACTCGATCAACGCTGCCCATTCGCCGTTCTTCGCCGCCGCTACTAGACACCATAATCCACCGGCAATGTCTTCCGCGAGCTCCGTCGCCGCCACAGCCNATATATATATATATATATATATATATATATATATATATATATATATATATATATATATATATATATAAGCCTCGAAATTAAAATATAGATATTAGATGAGTGGGCATATATGCAAATGCTCTTTTGGAGTTTAAATTTTTTTCACCTTATCATCTCTCTCGAGCTCTCCTCTCACTCACTCGATCAACGCTGCCCGAATGCCATTCTTCGCCGCCGCTACTAGACACCATAATCCACCGGCAATGTCTTCCGCCAGCTCCGTCGTCGCCACCGCAGCTTCTCATTCATGGCAGCGCTCTTTCTTCCTCTTCCCTTCGCCCTTCTCTCTTCCCCAAGCTCCCCTCTCCTATCGTAAATTCCTATGCCTCTCGCTCCCCCGTGCTGTCTCCTCTCGCTCTCGTCTCGTGGCTGAAGCTTCTCCGACCACTAATCCAGAGGCAGAGATGGAGAACAAGCGGGTTCTCATCATTAACACCAATAGCGGTGGCCACGCAGTGATTNCCAAGCTCCCCTCTCCTATCGTAAATTCCTATGCCTCTCGCTCCCCCGTGCTGTCTCCTCTCGCTCTCGTCTTGTGGCTGAAGCTTCTCCGACCACTAATCCAGAGGCAGAAATGGAAAACAAGCGGGTTCTCATCATTAACACCAATAGCGGTGGCCACGCAGTGATCGGCTTCTACTTCGCTCGCGAACTTCTCGGCGCCGGCCATGAGGTCAACATACTTACCGTCGGAGATGAGAGTTCCGAAAAAATGAAGAAGCCGCCCTTCACGAGATTCTCAGTTGATTTCCATTCTGTGATTTCTGCTGTGTTAGAAGAGNCCATGAGGTCAACATCCTCACCGTCGGAGATGAGAGTTCCGAAAAAATGAAGAAGCCGCCCTTCACGAGATTTTCAGTTGATTCCCATTCTGTGATTTCTGCTGTGTTAGAAGATATTTCTGTTTTGTTGTTTTACCGGTTTTACTTGTTCTTTTGGTTGGCTTTACAGGAGTTGGTCAGTGCTGGCGCTCGGNACATCCTCACCGTCGGAGATGAGAGTTCCGAAAAAATGAAGAAGCCGCCCTTCACGAGATTCTCAGTTGATTCCCATTCTGTGATTTCTGCTGTGTTAGAAGAGATTTCTGTTTTGTTGTTTTGCCGGTTTTACTTGTTCTTTTGGTTGGCATTACAGGAGTTGGTCAGTGCTG
Source organism: Phalaenopsis hybrid cultivar (assembly GCA_002079205.1). NCBI lineage: Eukaryota > Viridiplantae > Streptophyta > Magnoliopsida > Asparagales > Orchidaceae > Phalaenopsis > Phalaenopsis hybrid cultivar. Next base: position 805 of record JXCR01146574.1, on the reverse strand, counting down.
GCGCTCGAACGGTTTGGGGTGATCCCGCCGATGTGGGTAAGGTTGTGGGCTCGGCCGCTTTCGATGTGGTGTTGGATAATAATGGCAAGGATTTGGACTCTGTGAAGTAAGTTGTCGCTTTGTTGTCAGAAAAAAATTTCCTTAATCTTTAGTGCTCTTCATGTTTATTTCATGTGGTGAACTTATTAGCTATTTGTGCATTTCGNGTTGTGGGCTCGGCCGCTTTCGATGTGGTGTTGGATAATAATGGCAAGGATTTGGACTCTGTGAAGTAAGTTCTCGCTTTGTTATCAGAAGAAATTTTCCTTAATCTTTAGTGCTCGTCATGTTTATTTCATGTGGTGAACTTGTTAGATGTTTGTGTATTTCATTTGTTTATCGGGATGTTGAATCCCAGTTTGTTTTTGGATCTTACCCAAGGAATAGAGGGTGAGGAAGGAGGAAGAGATAGGTAAGGCGAGAGAAAGGGCTAGGAGAGCTTAGTGAGAGAATGAGCGGGTCTCCACTGGATGGGGATCGGAATCCGTTTACATTCGATATTTTCCTTTTTATAGTAGTAATCTCTCTATATAAAATAGACAGATCATTGTTTTACCTGGATCATTAGAGACATCTAACAGTCTATTCGATCANGAATCCCAGTTTGTTTTTGGATCTTACCCAAGGAATAGAGGGTGAGGAAGGAGGAAGAGATAGGTAAGGGGAGAGAAAGGGCTAGGAGAGCTCAGTTAATGGGAAAAAAATTGCGTACATAAGACGTACGCAGCGATACATGCGTCCTCCAACGGGCTATTGACAAATCAGC
>JXCR01146573.1:180456-210903 GCA_002079205.1 Phalaenopsis hybrid cultivar | reverse complement strand
GTGCCGGCATGGGCGCCTACAGCGCCCTCGACCCGAAAACCACCCAAACAGATTAAAAGTTTGTAATTTGCAAAGTAAAATGCCATTTTTACCTTTTAGCGACATTCAACCTTCAGTTTTTGCATCTAGGGATTGCTATTGCTCGGATTTGAGGCGATTTTAAGGAAAGAAAAGTTTGGATTTCATCTTCTCTCTGTAAGAGATACAATTTGAACTCAAATTTTTTTATTTTCATTAAAGATTTATCTCATATTGCCGAGATCCAAAATTTTGAAATTTTCTTGGAAGATTTTGAGAAAATCCTTTGGTGAATAACTCTTACTTAGTAAATTTAAGTTTAAAACGTCCCACATTGAGATTTTTAGAATTTTTGGATTTTTTTTAGCTTTTATCAAAATTTTGTAGATTATCATGGCACCAAGAATGAGCAAAGGAAAGAGAAAGGTAGATTTTGATGGTCAAACGTTTGTCAATTACAAGGCCAACATTTGCTTCAATAGTCTACTTACAACTAAAAAATTAATTCCAGATTGAGGATTTAAAAATCCGGGTGGAGAAGTCAAAAGAATAATTAATGCTCGACAGTGTGAGAATTTTTGTTACTTTACTACCACGGCTATTATTGGTGTAGGGATGGAGTTCTATGCCAATTTCAAGGAAACTTCTGAATACTATGTGTTTGTTCGTGGAAAAATGGTGGAGTTTACTCTAAGAAAAATTAATGAATCTTATCAGTTAGAAGATGTACATAGCTGCCAGTTCAAATCATTTTCTACTACAAATGATGCTATAGATGAAGTTATTTCTTTCTTACTGATAGAAGAGGAGCTGGGAAGGTGAAGAATGGTGTTAAGGTAAACTTTACTCTTTATATGTTAAATGTAGTATCTAAGGTTTGACACTACTTTATTTCTGGTAAATGATACCAACAAATCATCATAGTGAGTTTACAAGGATAGAGCCATCTTGAACTTCTATATCTAGAAAATAAGAAGGATAGATTTAGGCTCTATTATTTATAGAAATCCTTGATCTATTGCTTTGGGAGAGACTATTGATGATTTAGCACACCCTGCCCTGATCTTCACACTATGTGAAAAGGCAGGAGTTGATTTTAGAATGGAAGAGGAGAAGATTGAACCTCTAAAACCTATTGGGTCTTCCAATATAAAGATTTATGAATCTCAGGTTGGATGGAGATCTGGAAGTAGGACTAGGGATATTCTTTCTACTTCAAGTACTACTACTTCTAGTACCCCTACTATCTAGGAACTTATGGAGCAGATGATGATCCAAGAAGGAGATATCTTGAGAATGGAAAGTAGAATGGAAAAAATGGAGGCCAAAAATGCACACAATGATGTTTTGAAAAGACAAAAGTTTTAATATGATGCTGCCTATCATGATGCGATGGTCAGATACATGAGGGTTGATCACTCAGTTCAGTTCCTACTCCCCCTTTTTTTACCCATATCAGCAACAAGATTTTTTTGTGGAAGAAGAAGAAGAAGATGATGATTATTGATGATGCTTAGGTTAGATTTTTTTTAGTTTCTGTTAGGTTGTACTTTATTGTTGAGACTGTCTATTTTTAGAGTGTAACACTTTATTTTAAATATTATGTTGAATTATGAATTATAGATTTGTGAGACTACTTTTACAATGGGAACCATCTTAGTATTGTTGTTAGTTTTTAGTACTTTGTTGGATGTATTTGTAGTTAACTCTTTAACACTGAACATTTTTTAAAATTCTCCATTTTGACTCCAAATTTCATCCTTTTTGCTTCCTTATTGCTCCTAAGTCCTAAAAATCAACAACCTACAATAAAACACAAAAAATATCTTCTATTAAAGTGCAATATCACAAAAAAATGAGTATAAAATATGGGTTTAAAAATGCATTATTTTTTGTGTAACAAAATCCCCTAAACTTAAATGTTACTTGTCCTCAAGTAACTCTTTTACTACATAAAAATATGCTTATGGTAAATATTTTAACTTCTAGATTTCCATTTGTTAGTTTACTAAATATAATTATATCTCTAAAGAAAAATTAAAAATAATTCCAGTTAATACTAAAGGTATAAGAATATCTAGATGTCAAGTCCAAGATTTTTTATTTTATATTCTTTTCAAGGAAAATTGGAAATTAATCATATCAAAGCCACTGAGAGTATCCATGTGAAAAAGAGCTTCAAGAAAATTTACTAATAAATATGTTAATACTGAAATATAAGTTTAGAAAATATAACTAAGCCTTCTTTAAGTTGATTCAAATGAAGCCAATTTTTAATTAGGCATCTTCTTAAGTTTCTTCTCACATCTTTCTTCTTTTCTTTTCTTTTCTTTTAATTTTTGGGATCATTTTCAATCCTTTTTCTTTTCTTTCTTTTCTTTTTTTTTTCTTTTTCTTTTCAGGATCATTTTTTAATCCTTTTTCTTTTCTTTCTTTCTTTCTTCTTTTTTTTATGTAAGGATTACTACATCTGGATAGCATGTAATGATTTTGAACTTCACTATGCTCTTGTTAAAGTTAAAAAATTTTCACATTCCTACACTTTATAAATTTATATTAGCTTTAAAGATCTTTCATAAAGTTTTAATTTTTCTTCTTACATGAATCTCTTAAGATTTTTAATACTTCAAAAATACAAATTCCTTTACTTAAAATAGAAAAACATAGTTTTATTCTATCATACCAAATATCTTAATCTCTAAAATTAACATTTATTATTTAGAAATTTTTCCTTTGGTTTACTATATATTTAGAAACATAAATATAGTTATCTAAGGTTACCTNATATTTAGAAACATAAATATAGTTATCTAAGGTTACCTTTTAATACCAAAGGTCATGTTAAATTTTTAAAATATTTTGAAAATATAACTAATTGAGGACAAATAAAATTAAGTCTCTTTTTTCTTTTAAAAAGAAATTTTTCTTCCGCCCCCCCCCCCAAACTTATATGTTTAAAATATTTTGCATGAAAAACTGAAAAAAAAAGGCGAGAGAAAACATTTAATACATAAAGAAAAGACATATCTGTTGAAGGTTTTGATTTGAAACTTAACTTTAAAATATTAAATTGCTAATATGAAAAGCTAAAAGATTTAAAACATTAAATAGCTCATAATACATATAAAAATTTTCTGAGAAAGAGTTAACTACAAATAAATCCAATAAAGTACTAAAGTAATAACTTCCAGCAGTTTCACAAATCTACATTTCACAAAACAGCATAAAATTAAAATAAAGTATCACATTTAAAAACAAACAGTCTCAACAATAAAATACAACCAAACAAAAACTAAAAAAAATATAACTAAAGCATCACCAATCATCATCATCTTCTTCTTCTTCTTCCACATCCAACTTCTGCAGTTGAAATGGAGTAAACACAGGGAGAGTAGGAAATTGAATTGAGTGATCACTCTTCATATATTTGACCATTGCATCATCATAAGAAGCATCATATTCAAACTTTTTTCTTATCAAATCATCATTGTGAGCATGTCTAGACTCCATATTTTCCATTCTATTATCCAATCTCAAGATATCTCCCTGTTGAATCATCATTTGCTCCATAAGTTCCTGGATAGTAGTGATACAAGAAGTACCTGAAGTAGAAGGAATATCCCTGGTCCAACTTCTAGATCTCCATCCAACATGAGATTCATAAGTCTTTATATTGGCAGGCCCAATAGGTTTTAGAGGTTCAACCCTCTCCTCATTTGCTCTATAATCAACTCTTGCCTATTCATATAGTGTGAAGATCAGTGCAGGGGATGCTAAACCTCCAGTGATTTGTCCTAAAGCAATAAATTGAGTGTTCTTATAAATAATAGAGCCTACATTTATCCTCTTCATCTGCTAGATACAAAATTTTAAGATGGCTCTATCCTTTGTTACCTTACTATGATGATTTGTTGGTATCATTCTTCCAGAAATAAAATAGTGTCAGGCATTAGATACTACATTTAACATAAAAAGAGGAAAGTTTACCTTAACTCCATTCTTCACCTTCCAGGTTCCTTTTCCATCAGTAAGAAAAGAAATAACTTCATCCAATGCCTCATTCATAGCAGAAAATGATTTGTATTGGTAGCCATACACATCTTCTAACTGATAAAATTCATTAATTTTCCTTGGAGTAAACTCTACCATTTTCCCATGAACAAACACATAATCTTCAGAAGTCTCCTTGACCAATAATCGCCCCGGCAGTAAAGTAGCAAAAATTCTCCCACTACCAAACATTGATTAATATTTCAACTTCTCCGCCCAGATTTTAACTCCTTGATCCGAAATAACTTTTCTAGTTGTAAGAGACTATTGAAGCAAAAGTTGGCCTTGTAGTTGACACACCTTTGTTCATCAAAATCTACCTTCCTCTTTCTTTTGCTCATTCTAGGTGCCATGTTACATCTACAAAAATTTGATAAAATCCAAATAAATTCCCAAAAATTTTGAAAATCACAATGTGGAGCATTTTAAACTTAAATTTACTAAGCAAGAGTTCTTCAGCAAAATATTTTGTCAAAATCTTCCAAAAAAAATCTCAAAATTTTTTATCTCGGCACTGTAAGATAAATTCTTGGTGAAAATCAAAAATTTTGAGTTCAAAGTGCAGCTCTTACCTAGAGAAGATGAAATCCAAACTTCGTTTGATTTAAAATCACATCAAATCCGAGCAATAACAAGCTCTAGGTGTAAAAAATGGAGGTTGAAGGTGACTCAAAGGTTAAAAATGGTGTTTTATTATGCAAATTGCAAATTTTAAGGGTGTTTGGGTCGGTTCGAGTCAAGGACGCTGTCGGCGCCCATGTCGGCACTGTCGACGCCGGTGGCCAAAAATTCATATTTTGATTTTTTTCAAATTTCCATTTTCTCTCAATTTACTCCAAATTTTATTTAAACTTTTTAAACATTAACTTTTGTCTAAAAATAATTCACAAGCAAAAAATTTCACAAACAACAACAAACTAACTTTTATATATGAAAATACAATATTACAAATACATTATTTAAATCACACTTCCACATCCTTAAAGCAAACTAAATTATAATTCAGCGTAGAAATCAAGCCACAACACTAGAATGCTGACACAAAACTATACACACAAATAGAGTTCTAAAACATAGTAAAGCAAATGAAATCCAAACAATCACATTAATTACATAAATATTTTAAACTAGTAAAAAAAATCCAACTTCTTCAATTATTCTGCTTCATCTTACTGTTTTCTCCTCCTCAAATATCTCCCAAAAACTGGTAATGAACATACAAATTGTAAAAGGGTCGGAACGTGAATTGATCAATCAAACTTTCATAGATCCATCCATTTTCTTAAATATATGTACCAATCCCGCTTCAACTATTCCAGTATGATCAAAGTTCTCCTTCATTCTCCAATCTTGGTGATCAAAAAGGTAGTTAAAATTTCTTATTGCATTCGTGATACCCTGAAGTTCTTTTTCTATTTTCTTCATTCTCTTCTTCAAATATATTGAACTTCCAACTGCTGTTGGCATCATTGGTGTTGAAGCATGTGATGAATGATCCATGATAATATGTAATGCTTCATTTCCAATCCCTATATAGTTGTCGTCAAAAGGAATCATGGGCTCCCAAGGTAATAAAACTTTTTTCCAACTTCATATGGAACTTGAGATTGACTGCAAAGTAAGAAAACTAAAGAAGGATGCCCAAGTCCATATATTGGCCCATTCATAATAATATCCATAACAGATTTGAAAATAATTGACCCCACATCAATGGGTTTTTCCATTTGAATGCAATAGTTTAAAATGACACTTTCTTTTTTATCTCTACTAATCTTCATGGCAGGGGTAGTTTTGAAGATATGAAGAAATTCCATTATTTTGAAATTTGATTAAGTAGTGAAGCAGAGAAGCTAAAGTATCCCTCATATTTTTGTATCATTTTCATCCGTCAGAATATTATATGCTTATTTCATCATATCTCTCGTTGGGATAAAATTTTTATAATGACAGATTGGAACGTTTTCTATCATATACAAATCATTAAGTCGAGCAAGAGTAAATGGTACAACCTTACCTCGAATGAAGATGACTTCTTGGGTAATTCCATGTAAGTTAGCATAAAACTCCTTTACGATAGGTACTACAACTACAGTGATAGTGTATTACAGAACTTCCCAATGCCTCTGTACAATGATTTTCTCAATCTGTAAACTTGGATTACTTAATTCATGGTTGATAAATCCTCTCTCCTTGATAATTCTCTTCTTTATGATGACTTTACCATAAAATCTCTGCACGTCAAAACCGTTGAACTTTCTTCTATTAAAAACTCCATACCTTGAAGTATTTCTGGAATTGAAAGCCATGGAATTGAAAATTAGGAAGTTTTTTGATGTATGATCCCCGGATACTGTTAATATGCACAGTACAACAATAAATCAGATTATATTTCAGTTATATGTTCTTACTTTGCAACAAAACCAAAAACTTAATCCTAAAGAAAAATAAGAATTTAACTTTTAATTTATATATATTGGGATACTACGCAAGTATATGTATCATTATCAAGTAATATAGGACTTTTTGATTAAGACCCAAATATCGAACACACATGGAGAATACGCAATATGCACTATTGAACAACAAACTTTCTATTTTTAATAAAAAGATAATTATATAAATTAAAGATGTTTTTTGCAGTAATGAAAATTTAAATATTTTTGGTAATTTCAGTATTTTGATATAACAATAACAATTTAAAAAGATAACTAGATTTTTTGTAGAAGAAAAGCACTAAATATGAAAATATCTTTCTTCTTATTATGAAAGAGTAATAAGTATATGACTTCTGTTGTGGAAGTATGCAAATTGTGTTGTGCCAAATAGGAGCAATAATATTCTTTACCCTTACTCGAGATGCTATAAAGAACATTGGCTAATTTAAAGTTTGAATAGTTCTTTGGGGCTTAGGCGCGACCTTCTCTATTTAACTGGCACTTAAGCGCAGGATCTGGCAAGAAAAACACAAAAATATCTTCCATTAAAGCGCAATATCTCAAAAATAGATATAAAAATGTGTCTAAACACACTATATATTTTAGGTATATCAAAATCCCCCTAACTTAAAATGTTACTTGTCCTTAAGTGACACTTCAATCTTTAAAAACTAAATATGTATGATATGTATATGAGTTTCATTAAGAATTATTAAAATTTTGATTTAGAAATATAACAGTCTAATTTAGAAAAAATATTCAATAAATGAGACCAACTTAAAGTTTAGAAATTCTTAATGTTAAGAAAGATGAAAATATGAGTTTCTATCTAATTCAGAAATATATTGTAGATTTTTCAAATTTAGAATTTAGTTATTTAATTATCTCCACTTAAAAATTTTCATTAAAAATAATTTTACTTACTATATTGAATTTATAAGCTTAAGAGTTTCTCAAGTCTTATACTTTAAAAGATCGAATGTAGAACTAATTTTTGATTAGGCACTAATCCTCGAGCCTCTCCTTGCAAATTTTTTTCTCTTTTTCTTTTTCTTTTTCTTTTTCTTTTCTTTCTCTTTTCTCTTTTCTTTTTTAGGCAAGGATTACTATATCTGGATATGCCTTTAATGATTTTGAATTCCACTTCTCCTTTCCGAAAGCACTATATCTTGATAGGCCTTTAATGATTTTGAATTCCACTTCTCCTTTCCTAAAGCAAAGTTCTGATATAAATCTTTTACTTATAAATATAATAATAGTTTTGAAAATTATTTTAATAAAAGAAATTTAAGTATAAAAAATAAAAGTCTAAATTATCTAAATTTTTTAAAAATACAATTTTTTTTACTAAAGATAGTTACTTATATTAATTATTTTCTCATCTAAATACTTTTTAACTTAAAGTTTTTCTTCATTACTAAAAGTTTTAACTAAATTTTCTAACTCATTTCTAAAATCAAATTTTACTTCCCGAATATAACTTCATATACATAATCAATTTTTTTCTTTTCAATTCAAATTCACTTGTAGCCCATTTGAGAACAAAGAAAATTCCAGTTTTGAAAATATTTTTCATCCCCACAAAGTTAAATTTTTAACAGATTAAATAGTTTAGCATCAGATATATATAAGCAAGAATGAAAATTTAAAATAATATACTAACAGAAATTTTTAAACCCTAATGATCAAGTATAGAACTAAAAACAGAGTAAAATTAATTTTGATCAAATTTTCTATATTTTCATTTCAATTTAACATGTAGAGATTCAATAGACTTCTAAGCAGTGGGTATAAACATAAAAGTAAACTAAAAAGCTAACTTGATTTCACGATCTCAGCATAAAAACAAACTAACTAACATGATAAAAGAAAAATGTACGGTAGCAGTTTCAGAAGTTTAAATTTAAGATCTAAGTTAGCTAGATTTTTAAACTTTTCAAAAGTCATAGAATCAAGTTAAATCCTAACCTAACTAAAATAGTATTAAACACACATCAACAGTAACTACCCTAGAATGTTAAAACAGGCCACTAACAAAACACAACATCACAATAACAATATAAAAGGTCCCAAACATAACATAGTACATAGTCCAAATCAACACAAAATAAATGTAGCAGTACTACATCACATAATCTTCAACATAAACAAACATTAAAATATCACAATCCTACACCTCATCCTCAGAATCATCGTTATACCACTATTTTGCGGGCTCATAATCAAGATATCAAGGATATGGAGGAAATTACACTCCTGGGTCACCTCTAATCAGGCTCTCAAAAGATGAGTGGAATTTCTCTTCATAATCACTCTTTCTCTTATTACAACTATTTGTACGATCTGCAAAATGCCCTAAATTTTGTACCTTAGAAGCCGTAAAATTGATATTATTCATCATCTTCTATAATAACTCATCTCGGGTATCAGTAGACTCACCTAAATATGTAGAAGCACGTGAGGTAGATGGTCTAGATATAGAAGCAGTGGACATCTCCATTCCATAGTTTTTGGAAATTCCTCCTCTCCAGCCAAAAACTGAATGCTCAGAATAAGTCTTCACATTCACCTTAGTGATGGGCTTTAGAGGTAATAACACTTATTCCTAGCTATCATATTTAACTCCAGCCTGCTGACACAAAGAAAAGATCAAGGAAGCAAATCCCAGACCTGCAATTGTAAAAGCTATAGCAGAACTGATGATAGTCTGACAGATCAAAGCTTCAATGTTGATGAGCTTTCCCTCTTGAATACAATAGCTCAATGTCACTCTTTCTCTGGTCACTTCACTGATATGATTGATCGGAAGTAGACGAGTAGAAATGAAATGATGTCAGTCCTTTAAAAGTGCACATAATTTTGAAGTTGGAAAGTTAACTCTCCTTTCATTACTTATCTTTCAAATTCCTCTCCCAATAGTCAAGCAAGAAATAATCTCATTTAATTCCGCTTCAGTGGGACTATAATTTGCATAAACACATAATGTATGCAATGGTAAATGGTAAGACAAGTTGATTACCTCTGGCAAAAAAGGTATCAACTTCCCTCGAACCATGACTTGATTTTCTTCAGCTTCAAGGAGATTTGCATAGAACTCCCTCATAATAGATATAACTGCCACAACAAAGAAACAACAGAATTGTTCCCACTATCGGCGAATAATTAAATCTTCTATGTCTCCACCTAAATTTCCAAAACATCACTCCTGAATCAGTTTGCGTGATTGCAACTCATGACTACACCGATCTTGAGGTTTTGAACTAACAAATTTACTCGAATCGAAAGGGGCTTTGCCTTTACTACTCTTCATTCTTGGTTCCATTCTACAAATTTGATAAATTCTAACAATAACTTCAAAGAATCAAGTTTAAATTACTAAACTAAACATCCAAAAGCATAAACTAGACTTCCCATGAAATTTCCATAAATTTTTCCTCATTTTTCACCATGAATAGTGAAATTTTTAAATTCTCCAAATGTGCTCAAAATACATGATAAAAATCCAAACTTTTTACGTAGAAGTAAAGCTCTTACCTCAAAGGACTTGGATCTAGCAAATTTCACTTGATTCCACCAAGAAATCTTCACTTTAGATGTGCCCTAGGCCTCAAAAATCATGAACTCAAGAGGAAGAAGGTGGTGATGGAGTAAAAAATGGTGATTTCTGGCTCAAAAATTCACTTTTAATTGTTCGCAAACCAATTTTTGTGAACCGACGCTTAAGCACGGGTAAGTGGCGCTTAGGCGCCTGCTTCTTTGGTTTGCTCGCGCTTAAGCGCGAGATCTGGCGCTTAAGCGATAGTGCACGATTTTCAAAAATTTCAAATTAAATTAAAATGCACTATTTTCCTTAGTAAACCACCCTTATATGGTCTCATAGCACTTATATGACAGTTTTCAACTTCCTGTAACTCTCCTTTATCTCAAAATTATCCTTAATAACCATTTCATATCAAGGCTAAAACAACAAAAAATTTCACACAAACAAACTTAAATTAATTCACAAACGAGTACAAATACATTTAAACACTTAGTTCTCATTCCAAACAGCCTTGGAGGAGAAAATTTTCCTAAATACAAACACTTAACAATCTTTCACAATTAAACACCTAAGTAACACAAACACTAAAAGCAAGTCTTAAACACTAAAACACTTAAGGACAATGACTTTAAATGATTAAAAACATAACTTCAAACATAGAACTTAATTCCATTCTTCATTATAAAGAACAAATTCAAGCTTTCATTAGTCTCTCCTGGGGCAACTGGAATATAAAGTTGATAAAACGAATGGTGGTGACGTGCTATGATGAAATCTTCTTCAATCCACTTTTCTTAAGAAACATCTCCTTATCTGATTCCTCTATAAAACTAGTGTGGCTAAATTTCATTTTCAATTGCCATCCAATATGCTCAAGATGTCATGAATCTCTAATACCTTAGTCTCCAATACAGACATGGTATTTTAAATTTTGTTGATATACTCTAATATCCCTTCAATACTAAGGGCTAAGAAACAGTTATACATCTCTTATGCACTTTGACTAATGAATTTATTCCTCATGGTCTCCTCCTTCTTCTTCAAATCCATCTCCCGTGAAGACATCATCTTAAAATCAATCTCTCTCTTAGACTTTAGGGCAAGAAATGATCTGGGTTGAAATTCCTTCACTAAACCCTTCTATCTATAGTCCTAAAGCCTTCTAATAACTCATAGACACGTTTAGAAACTGCCTTGGCATGTTTTTGCAAACTTCTAGGTAATTTTCCTTTCTAGAATATTAATTTCAAACATGTTTTTAAAATGTGACGCTTAAGCACCGGATTTGGAGCTTAAGCGTCAGTGCACATTCTTGCACTATTCAACTTAACGTCCAAATTCTCATTTTAACTTGTATTGATCACTAAATAAAGTCTTAAAATCAATACTAACACATAATAGTCTCAAAAATACTACCCCAAATTTTCTTAATAACACATAAACAATAATCAAATTAAAAACACACTGATAACTATGGGTTGTCTCCCATAAAGTACTTGGTTTTACGTTGTCAGCCCAAAGTAACCAGTGCTTAGTCTAGTTGACCCAACATCATTCTATCATTAAACTTATGCTAATACCCTATAAAATAAAATTTTGTCTATGTCCATTAACTTTAAATATTTTCTCAGACTTAGGATCTTTAATATCCACAGTTCCACAAGGATAAACTTTAATCACAATAAAATGGCCTATCCATCTGGACATAAGTTTGCTTGGAAATAATCTTAACCTTGAATTATATAGCAAAACTTGTTGCCCTGGTTGAAAATTTTTAGTAATAATCCTTCGATCATGCCACATCTTCATCTTTTCTTTATAAATATTAGCACTTTCATAAGATTCATTCCTTATCTCTTCAAGCTCATTTAATTGTAACAATCTTTTCTCACCACCATCTTTCAAATTATAATTAAACTCTTTAATCATCTAATACGTCTTATGCTCAAGTTTTTAAATTATAATTGATCTCTTTAATAGCCCAATATGCTTTATGCTCAAGTTTAACTGGTAAGTGGCCAAATATTAGCCTATATGGGGACATTCCTATAGGAGTTCTGTATGCAGTCCTATAAGCCCAGAAAGCATAGTTAAGTCTGACTGACCAATCCATTTTTGTTGGATTCACATATTTTTTCCATAATTCTTTTAATTTCTCGATTGAATAACTCAGCCAAACCACTTGTCTGAGGATGATAAGCAATAACAATCTTATGATTTATATGATATTTATTTAATAATTTCTTCATTATGGCATTTCTGAAATGACTTCCCTCATCAGTAATGATAACTCTTGGCATCCCAAATCTACAAAATTTATTCGTTTTCAAAATATTTGCAACACTTTGAGCATCACGTCGAGGTAAAGCAACAATTTCTATCCATTTGGATACACAGTCTACTACTAACAGAATATATAAGTTTCCGAAAGATGGTATAGATGGTCTCATGAAATCTAATCCTCAAACATCAAATATTTCAACTTCTAGCAACTAATTGAGGGGCATCCCATTTCTCTTAGCCCAAACCTCAAATATTTCAACTTCTAGCATATAATTGAGGGGCATCTCATTTCTTCTAGAAGGATATTGCAACTCTTTGACATCTATCACAAGTTTTGATATAAGCATTAACATCTCTAAAAATTGTAGGCCAACAAAATTTAGATTGTAAAATTTTGTATGTTATTTTATTAGCACCAAAATGTACTCCAATGATGACATTTTTGGATAATCTCATAAGTTTCTTCTAATGGTACACATCTTTGAATAATTAGATTCTTTCCTTGTTTATATAAACATGGGTCATCCCAAAAATAAGTCTTAGCTTTAGACATAAATTTCCTCTTCTGTTGGTATGTAATTTCATGAGGGAAAAAAATCACTAACAATAAAGGTCACAATGTCAGCATACTACGGAACACGCCACTCATTAAGTGAACAATTTTTCATCTGAAAAACTTTCATTAATTTAATTTTCAAGACAGAGTGGTTTTTCTAATTCAAGCATGGAAAAATGGCCAGTAATTTGATTTTCAAACCCCTTCCGATTTTTAATTTTCAAGAAATTATAACTGATAAAGTAGAGGAATCTTCTAAAAAGGCATATTTTAAATGATCACGAAGCAACTTCAACTCTAGTTCTGGAGGTTTTTCAATAGATGAACAAACTGATTTATCTCTGTCTATTGTGTCCAAAACTTCAAAACTTTCTCAAACATTGTTTGAATTTTCCTTAAAAAGATCTTCATATTGATTTAATTCCTCTTCTTGCTTGTGTTCCAAATCTTTTTCTTCAAATCTATCTTCATAAGTAGTTCTAAAATGGCATTCACTTTGATATCTTATAACTTCCATCCTATAGCATTCATTATCTTTACCTTTTGTAGTGTATTTCATTGATTTTAAAATGTTAAAAGTAACAGTTTGGTCATTGACGCGCATCGTTAATTCCCCTTTCTGCACATCTCTCATTGCTCTTCCTGTGGCTAGGAAAGGTCTCCCCAAACTGATAGGTATCTCTTTATCTTCCTCCATATCTAGTACAATGAAATCAACAGGAAAGCTGAATTGATCCACTTTCATTGAGACTTCTTCTATAACTCCTTTAGGGTATGTTATCGAACAATCTGCTAACTGCAGAGTTACAGTAGTAGCCGTTATTTCTCCAAATCTCAATCTTTTAAATATTGGTAGTGGCACAAGGTTAATGCTTGCACCTAAATTACATAAAGCTTTCCCATAAAATATGTCTCATATTGCACATGAAATTGTAAAGTTACCAAGATCTTTAAGCTTTTCAAGAAGCTTCTTCTGAATTATTGCACTGCACTCCTCACTAAATGCAACAACTCTCATTATCTTCAAACTTCCTTTTCTGTTGAGAATATCCTTCATAAACTTTACATAGCTTGACTCGTTATCTTAAAACTTCCTTTTCTATAATATCCTTCAAAAACTTTACATAGCTTGGCATTTGTTCTAAGGCTTCAGCAAATGGAATATTAATTATAAGCTTTTTAAATATTTCGAGAAATTTTGAAAATTGTTCATCCAACTTCTGCTGATGAAGTCTCTGAGGAAATGGAGATGGTGGTTTTTCCAAATCAAACTTTAGTGGAGAAATACGAATCTCAGAGTATTTTGGAGCGTCCTCTTTTGATTCTTCACTTTCTTCTCTCTACTTCAATTTCTTTTTTAACCTGACCTTCCAACTCTCTTTCGCTTCTAAGTTGAACTTCTTTTACTTGTTCTTTATTTTGGTCTTTTAGATTTGATTCAATATTACTAGGAAGTGTTCTTTGGGATCTATTACTTAATGAATTTGCTATTTGCCCAAGTTGATTCTCAATACTTCTAATTGTAGCTCCTTGACTTAGTAATTTATTTCACATTTGTAACACCAGTTCTTCTATAGACAACTTCTTCTCCTTAAACTATTTATTACTATTGAAACCTAGAGGATAATTATATCTATAATTATTATTCCCTTGGTTGTTCCAGTTTCTCAATGGGTTTCCTTGGTTTGTTCCCCCATTGCTGATTATTACCACCTGAATTGTTATTCCAGTTAAAGTTGGGATGGTTCTTCTAACCTGGGTTATAGTAATTTGAATATTGGTTATTCTACTTATTATTTATGGCATTCAAAGTTTCTAATGATGCTTGGGAATCTTTTGTTTGGCCTAATGAATTCTCTTCAATCATGGAAATTAGTTGAGAAAAATTCATTCCAAATTGGTCTAACTTCTTTGAAATTGCAGATACTTGATTTGTTAACATGGTAAATGCATCAGTTTCATAAATATTGGCTACTTTCTTAGGATTTACCCTCTCAGAAGGCCATTAAAATTAAAGCATAAGCGTCATGAAATGGCTTTGACATCATTTGGTAGTCATATCTTTAATTAAAGCATAAGCGTCATGAAATGGTTTTGACATCAATGAACCATCGATAATTGATCTAAGAGATCCAACTAATCCATTATAAAAAGTTTGAATTATTAACCAATCTCGGATAATTGATCTAAGAGATCCAACTAATCCATTATAAAAAGTTTGAATTATTAACCAATCTGGTATAGCATAGTTTGGACACTTTCTTATAAGTTCTTTAAATCTTTCTATGCTTCATAAATAGATTCCCCTTCAAATTGATTAAAAGATGTAATATCATTTCTAAGCTTCATAAAATAGATTCCCCTTCAAACTGATTAAAAGATGTAATATCATTTCTAAGCTTCACAGTTTTTATGGATAGATTCCCCTTCAAACTGATTAAAAGATGTAATATCATTTCTAAGCTTTGCAGTTTTTAACAAGGAATTTTTGTGCAAAATCGCCCCAAGTTCTGATAGATCTAGGTGCTAATGAATTCAACCACATCTTAGCTTTATCACTTAGTGAGAAAGGAAATAACCTAAGTCGTATGGCATCCTTTGATACATCATTGTATTTCAATGTAACACATAATTCTAGAAAATTGGCAAGGGTAAATTTGGATCTTCAGTTGGTGATCCCCTAACTGATTATTTGATATCATTTGGATAATAACAGGTTTAAGCTCAAATGAATTAGCCACTACAATGTGAATACTACAATGAAGTTCATCTACAGTAGGGTTGACATAATCTCTTAAAGGTCTAAACTCCTAATACTACAATGAAGTTCATCAACAGTAGGGTTGGCATAATCTCTTAAAGGTTTAAACTCTTGATGAATTTCAACATTTTGATTATTTTGGTCTGCCATTTTTGAAATTTTTTTGGATTTTTCAAAATTTATAATTTTTTTTGGTTTTTCTGATTATTCTAATAGTTCTTTCTAATTCAGAATAGTAGGTCACTGGTCCTTGAGAACCTGAACTACGCATATACTAATATATAATAAAATAAAATAAAATACACAAAATAAAATAAGATAAGATAAGATAACTTAAAGTTTAAATAACACTTTATAAAATTAAAAATTTGCTTTTAAAATCAATTTCTCCCCGGCAATGGCGCCAAAAACTTGATCCCTGGATACTGTTAATATGCACAGTACAACAATAATTTAGATTATATTTCACTTATATTTTCTTTTGCAACAAAACAAAAAACTTGATCTTGAAGAAAAATAAGAATTTAACTTTTAAGTTATATATATTGGGATACTACGCAAGTATACGTATCGTTATAAAGTAATATAGAACTTTTTGATTAAGACCTGAATGTCGAACCCACAGGGAGAATACGCAATATGCACTATTGAGCAGCAAACTTTCTATTTTTAATAAAAAAATAATTATCTAATTTGCAGTAATGAAAATTTAAATATTTTTGGAATTTTCAATATTTTGATAGAACAATAACAATTTAAAGAGATAACTAAAGTTTTTGTAGAAGAAAAGCTCTAAATATGAAAATATTTTTCTTCTTGTTATGAATCAGTAATAAGTATAAGAATTCTGTTGTGGAAGTATGCAAATTGTGTTGTGACAAATAGGAACAATACTATTCTTTACCCTTACTAGATATGCTATAAAGAACATTGGCAAATTTAAAGTTTTAATAGTTTTGAAGACTGGCTAGGCAGGGAAGATACTAGCTCTCATTCTCGAGTTCCCTCGATTCCCTCCACCTACGGGCTCACATCTTGTATCAAAACCTAAAATAATAAACCAAGTTGGGGGCTTTAACATGTCACTTTAAATTTCTCTAACTCTACACCCTTCAATGAATATTTTCCTATTTATTTGCACTCAATCATACAAACTAAATTCTCATTCATACAACCTGATTCTTTTATTTATTTTCAATCAATCATATGAACTACATTCTCATTCATACAACCTCATGTGATTCTTTCTAATTTGTTGAATAATCATATGAACTACATTCCCATTCATACAACCTCATGTGATTCTTTCCAATTGTTGACTGAGAATAAATTACATTCTCATTCATACAACCTCATGTGATTCTTTCCAATTGTTGATTGAGACAATACTGAATTACATTCTCATTCATACAATCTCATGTGATTCTTTCCAATTATTGACTGAGACCTATTACATTCTCACTCATACAACCTCATGTGATTCTTTCCAATTGTTGACTGAGACAATATCAGTCTATGAACTACATTCTCATTCATATAACCTCATGTGCTTCTTTCCAATTGTTGACAATGACAATGTCGGCTCATTACATTCTCATTCATACAACCTCATGTGATTCTTTCCAATTGTTGACTGAGACAATACAAGTCTGATCTTACATGTTCTCACAATAAATTTTAACATATGGATTGGCCAAATCAAGAAGTAAATGAAGCACGTGGATTTAAATCATCACATTTTCTTCCAACATTAAAAATCAATACTCTTCTTAACTTCCATTTAACACTTAATTACTTATCATTTTAAGAAAAAAAATAAATAAAACTACTCAGAATCCATGAAGAAAAAAAAACCACACTTTATTTTAAAAGTAGAAATCACTGTCAAACTAACAACAAGTCTCCAAACCAAAAGTAGTCTCAAAACAAAAAGATAAAAACTTATCTCAAGTCCTCCACCAAATTCTAGATGTTCCTTTGAATCTCTTCTCTTTACAATCACTCAAAATAAAATAACAAAAGAGATAAAGTAAAAGTAAAAGTAGTGCCTGAAAATCTCTCCGAACTAACTGCCCAAATGAGAACTTTCAAAACTTTCCAATACTTTCAGGACTCTTTTTGAAGTCCTCTTTTTCTTCTTTTATAATTTTCCAAAAGGTGTCTTGGTTTCTCTTCAAAATTTGTCTGTATTTGATGTATTTCCTCAAGAGATGCATTCTTTCATGATATTTTTGTCCATGGTGGTTATACCCATCTATTAAGCCAATGGGTGCCTCAAAAACGTCTTCAAAATTTGCAGAAACTGAATTTACTCATCCAATAACTGCCACTGGCGCTTAAGCGCATGGCCTTTGATGCTTATTCGTGGCCTTCTTTCTTTAACTGGCCCTTAAGCGCCAAAACTCTTTTGCACATTTTTCACCTTTTCACTCCAAATTTGATCCTTTTTCACTCCTTTAAGCATTTTTCACTCTTTTTACCTGTATCTACAAGAAAAACACAAAATTACCTTCCATTAAAGCGAAATATCTCAAAAATAAATATAAAAATGTGTCTAAAAATACTATATATTTTAGGTATATCAATGTCCAAGGTAGTTTTTAGGACTTTGAAAACACCTCTCGGTGGTTATTGAAGAGCGAAATCATGCCAAAGTCCACCAAAACTGCTCTACACGTGGAAACTGCTTGTAATGTCATTGGCGCTCCCTATGGTGTTATCGGCATCATGGTCCATTAGGCACACGCCGTCGGCACCAAATGCCTAATTCGCGTCTTTTAATTTTTTTTGTTCAATTCGATTCCAGCTTTTCCTCCAACACTAATATTTGTCATAATTTATGATATATAAGATTGTGTAGGACTTAAAAATATTATTATTTCTTAATACATACACTTATTAAACAAAACAATAATATATAGATAGGTAGATTTATAGATTTATATATGGGTTGACTCCAACAAACTGCTTGGTTTAACGTCTTCATCCCAACTTACTATTTGTTTAGTTGGGTTGACTTAACATTAAAATTTCTTTAAGTTGTGGTATGTGTCCTTCATAATAATGTTTTAATCGATGCCCATTAACTTTAAATATCTTTCCAGTTTTAGGATCCTTAATAATAACAGTTCAACAATGATAAACTTTAATCACTTTAAATGGTCCTAACAATCTAGATTTTAATTTTTCTGGAAATAATCTGAATATTATATTATATAATAGAACTTCTTGTCTAAGTTTAAACTTCTTGTTAATAATCTTTCAATCATTGCATATTTTCATTTTGTCCTGATAGATTTTTGCATTATCATATGCTTCATTTCTAATCTCCTCAAGTTCATTGAGTTGCAATAATCTTTCTCACTAACATCTTGTAGGTAAAATTAAATTCCTCAATAGCCCAAAATGCTTTATGCTCCAATTATACTGGTAAGTGACATGTTTTTCCAAAAATAAGTCTGTGTGGAGATATTCCTATAAGAGTCTTATAGGTAGTTTTATATGCCCATAATGTAGTATCTAATCTAGCAGAACAATCTAATTTATAGGGATTTACAGATTTTTCTAAAATTCATTTTATTTCACGATTTGATATTTCTGCTAGACTACTAGTCTGAGAATGATAAGCAGTAGAGAATCTATGTATAATATCATTTTTTAATTAATTTTTTATTCTCTTATTTTGAAAATGAGATCCTGCATCAGTAATAATTACTCTCGGCATTCCATATCTTGTAAAAATATTTTTATTTAAAAATTTAGAAACACTCTGAGCATCATATTTAGGTACAGCAATAACTTCAATCCATTTGGACATATAATCAACAGCAAGTAATATATATAAGTTTCCAAATAAAGGCATAAATCATCCCATAAAATCCTAATCCCCACACATCAAAAATTTCAACTTCCAATGTGTAATTTAGAGACATTTCATTTCTTTTAAAAATATTTCCTACTCGCTAACATCGATCGCATATTTTAATATATTCATTAACATCTCTAAAAAGAGTAGCCCAATAAAATCCAGCTTGCAAAATTTTATATGTAGTTCTATTTATTCCAAAATGTCCTCCAAATTCATAATCATGACATCTTTCAATTATTTGTTGAGTTTCTTCATAAGGCATACACCTTCTAATAATTAGATCTTTACATTGTTTTTATAAATATGGGTCATACCAAAAATAGAATTTTGAATCATATATAAATTTCTTTAATTGTTGATTCTAAATATCTGGTGGTAGAATATCACTTGCTATATAATTTACTAAATCGACATACCACGGTGTATCCATTTCATATACTATATAATTGTTCATCAGAGAAATTTTCTAAAAAATTATTTGCAAAATTTGTTAATATTTATTTTTCTAGTCTGACAAAGGATCAGTTATTTGATTATCATTTCCATTTCTATCAACTATAGTAAAATCAAACTCTTGCAATAGAAGTATCCTTCTAATTAATCTTGGTTTAGCATCCTCCTTTTGCATCAAATATTTAATAGTAGAATGATCTGTATGCACTATGCATTTAGTTCTAATTAAGTAAGGTCTAAATTTATCGAAGCCATAGACAATAGCTAATAACTCTCTTTCAGTAGTAGTGTAGTTAATTTAAGCATCATTTAGAGGTTTACTAGCATAATATATTACTTTTAAAACTTTCTCACGCCTTTATCCTAAAATAACTCCAATAGCATAATCACTAGCATCGCACATTATTTCAAATGGTTAATTTTTTTTTATAGGTGTAGTGATTAATTTTTTTTTCAATTGTTGAAATGCTTTTATGTAGTCCTCATTAAAATCAAATTTCGTATCTTTTTGTAAAAGTTGGCAAAATTGCTTAATTATTTTTCAAAAATTGTTTATGTAGCGTTTGTAGAAACCAACATGTCTTAGAAAACTTCTTACCCATCTGACCATAGTCAGTGGTGGTAATTTTTCAATAACTTGAATTTTTGCAAAATCAACATCCATATCATTTTTAAAAATTTTATGCTCAAGTACAATTCCTCCTACAACCATAAATTCACTTTTTTCCCAATTTAGTACTAGGTTGATTTTTTTTACAAAATTTTAGAACTTTTCTAATATTTTTAAACATAATTTAAATGAAGTCCCAAACACAGAGAAATCATCTATAAATACTTCCATTCTATGTTTAATCAAATTACTAAATATTGACATCATACATCTTTGAAACGTTGCAAGTGAATTGCATAGTCCAAAAGGCATTCCATGAAAAGCAAATGTTCTATAAGGGCTTGTAAATATTGTCTTTTCTCGATCCTCGGGAGCAATTGGAGTTTGATGATAGCAAGTATATCCATCTAAAAAGTTGTAATATTTGATTCCAGCTAATCTATTCAACATTTGGTCTCGAATGGGTAAAGGAAAGTGATCTTTCCTGATGGTCAGGTTTAATTGTCTATAGTCTATATAAATTCGCCAACCAGTAATTTGTCTTATTGGAATTAATTCATTTTTCTCATTTACTTCAATGGTCGCTCCTTCTTTCTTTGGAACATGGTGAATTGCACTTACCCAAGCACTGTCTGAAATAGGATATATAATTCCAATATCTAACCATTTTAAAATTTCTTTTTTAATTACTTCTTTCATTATTGGGTTTAATCTCCTTTTAGGATCAGCTTTAGGTTCATATTGTTCATCTAATCAAATTCTGTTCATACAAATTGAAGGATTAATTCCTGTAATATCTACTAATGTCCATCCCAAAGCCTTTTTATATCTTTTTAACATTTCTATTAGTTTTTGTTCTTGAATTTCAGTTAACTCATAAGATATAATAACATATAATGTAGATGAATCTCCCAAAAACATATACTTTAAATGAGTAGGTAATACTTTCAATTCAAGTTCAGGTGGTTTATTACTTAAAGGAATAAGATTTTTATTATCATTTTCCAAAAAATCTAAAGTTTCAAATTTGTCCTAAATATAATCTAAATTTTCTTCTTTTATTTCATCCTTATTCTCACTAAATTCTTCTTGTCTAAATTTTTTTTCAAACTCTTTCTTAAATTGCTCATTACTTAGATAATCAATAACTTTCATCCTAAAATNGAGAAAAAGGATTCATGTGGCCGACCCCACGTAGTGGGATTAAGGCTTTGTTGTTGTTGTTGTTGTATAATTGGTCCCATGAAATATAATCCCCAAACATTAAATATCTCAACTTCTAACACATATTTGAGGGGCATCTAATTCCTCATAGAAATATTACCTACTCGTTGACATCAATCACAAGTTTTGATATAAGCATTAACATCATTAAAGATTGTAGGCCAATAAAATTCAAATTGTAAAGTTTTCTATATTGTTTTATCAACACCAAAATGTCCCCTAAAATTAGAATCATGACATTTTTGGATAATTTCCTAAGTTTCTTCTAAAGGCACACATCTTCAAATAATTAGATCATTTCCCTTTTTATATAAAAAAGGGTCATCCAAAAAATAAGTTTTAGCTTCAGATAAGAATTTCCTCTTCTATTGGTATGTCATTCCATAGGGTATAATATCACTAACAATGAAATTCATAAAGTCGGCATACCATGAAACACGTCACTCTTTAACATTGAACAATTCTTCATCTGGAAAATATTCATTAATCTCTTTTTCAAATGCGAGTGGTTTTTCTAATTCAAGTCTGGAAAAATAATTAGCAATTTGATTCTCAGCTCTCTTCTTATCTACAATTTCAAAGTCAAATTCTTACGAAAGGAAAAACCATCTTATCAGTCTTGGTTTTGTATCCTTCTTTTTAATTAAATACTTAATAGCAGAATGATTTGTATGCACAATACATTTAGTTCAAATTAAGTATGATATAAATTTATTAAAAGCATATACCACTGCTAATAACTCTTTCTCAGTTGTGGTATAATTAATTTGAGCTTCATTAAGAGTTCTACTAGTATAGTAAATAACTTTAAAAATCTCATCAAGCTTTTGTCCTAAAACGGCTCCAATAGCATAATCACTAGCATCTCACATTAATCCAAAAGATTTTTCCCAATCTGGTAAACTAATAATAGATGTAGTGACTATTTTTTCTTTAAATAATTCAAAAGCTTTTAGGCACTCTTTATCAAAATAAAAAATTACATCTTTTTTAAGTAAATGGCATAGAGGCTTAGCAATTTTTGAAAAGTCTTTAATATATCGTCTGTAGAATCCATCATGTCCTTAAAAACTCATAATTTCTTTTACACTTGTTGGGTGAGGTGAATTAGCAATCACTTGAATTTTTGTAGGGTCTACTTCCATATCATTTTTTGAAATTTAATGTCCCAAAATTATTTCTCCTGCTATCATAAATTGGCATTTTCTCAATTAATGACCAAATTTGTTTGTTCAGAGCATTTAAGAACTTTTGATAAATGTTCTAAGCATGATTCAAATGAAGTTCCAAACACTAAAAAATCATCCATAAGAACTTCAATTCTTTCTTTAATTAAATAAAAAAAAATAATCATCATACATCTTTGAAATGTAGCAGATTCATTACATAAATCAAAGGGCATTCTTCTAAAAACAAATGTTCCATAAGAATTGGTAAAAGTTATTTTCTCTTGATCCTCAGGAGCTATTTGTATTTAGTGATAACTAGTATATCCTTCCAGAAAATAAAAGTATTTATGCCTAGCTAGTCTATCCAGCATTTGATCTAGAAAAGGTAGTGGAAATTGATTTTTCCTAGTGACAAGATTTAATTTTCTAAAATCAATACATATTCACCATCCTGTGACTTGTCTTATTGGTATTAACTTATTTTGTTTATTCAAAGTCACAGTCACTCCTCCTTTCTTAAGAATGCAATGAATGGGACTAACCCATGCACTATCTGAAGTAGGATAGATAATTCTAACATCTAACTACTTTAGATTTTATTTCTTAACAACTTATTTCATAATAGGATTCAATCTCCTTTGAAGATCAGCCCTGGGTTTCCAGTTCTCTTCCATTTGAATTCTATGCATACAAATTGAAGGACTGATTCCTTTTATATAAGCAATTGTCCATCCAAAGACTTTCTTATAACTCTTTGAAGTTTTCATCAAACTCTATTCTTCTTCTGTAGTTAATTTTAAGGAAATTATAACAGGTAAAGTATATGAATCACCTAAAAAGACATACTTCAAATGTTCTGGAGGCAACTTCAACCAACCTTAGGAGGTTTTTCAATTGATTGACAAAAAGATGTAATTTTTTCTATCGTGTCCAAAACTTCAAAAATTTCTCGAACATAATTTAAATCTTCCTTATAAAAATCATTATATTGATCTAATTCCTCTTCTTGTTTGTCTCCCAACTCTTTCATTTCAAATTTCTCTTCATAAGTTGCTTTGAAATGACATTCACTTAAGTATCTTGTCACATCCATCATGTAATATTCATCTTCTTTACCATTTGAAGGGTATTTCATTGATTTTGAAATATTAAATGTAATTGTTTGATCATTGACACACATAGTTAATTTCCCTTTTTGCACATCTATCATTGCTCTTCCAGTGGCCAGGAAAGGTCTCCCCAAAATGATAGGTATCTCCTAATCTTTCTCTATATCTAGCACAATGAAATCAACAGGAAAGATAAATTGATCCACTTTCACTAAGACATTTCTTATAGCTCTTTTAGGATATGTTATTGAATGATTTGCTAACTGCAAATTTACAGTAGTAGGGGATATTTCTCATAATCCCAGTCTGTTAAAATTGATAATGGCATAATATTGATGATTGCTCTTAAATAAAATAAAGCTTTCCCATAAAATCTATCTCCTATTGTACATAGAATTGTAAAGCTACCAAAATTTTTAAACTTTTCAGGAAGCTTTTTCTGAATTATAGCACAACACTCCTCACTAAGTGCAACAGTCTCATTATCTTCAAACTTCCTTTTCCCTGTTAAAAATATCCTTCATAAACTTTACTTTGCTTGACATTTGTTCTAGAGCTTCAGTAAATAAAATATTAATTGTAAGCTTCTTAAGAATTTCCAGAAATTTTGAAAATTGCTTGTCCAACTTTTGTTGTCGAAGCCTCTGAGGAAATGAAGGTGGTAGTTTTTCTAAATCAACTTTAAGTGGAGAAATAAGTCTTTCTAAACCTTTTAGAGCGTCCTGTTTTGGTTCTTCAATCTCCTCTCTCTCTACTTCAGTCTCTTTTTGAAGTCCACCTTCCAATTCTCTTCCGCTTCTGAGTTGAACGGCTTTTACTTGCTCTTTATTCTGGTATTTTAGACTTAGTTCTGTATTACTAGGAAGTGTTCCTTAGGATCTGTTAATTAATGAAATTGCTTCCTAATTAATTCTCAATATTTTTAATTGTAGCTCCTTGACTTTAAAATTGATTTCCCGTTTGTAACACCACTTCTTCTATAGACAACTTCTTCTCCTTAAATTGTTGATTACTATTAAAACCTGGAGGATACATAGGTCTAAAATTACTATTCCTTTGGTTGTTCCAGTTTCTTAATGGGTTTACTTGATTGTTTCCCCATTGTTGATTACTACCACTCAAATTATTGTTCCAATTAAAGTTGAGATGATTCTTCCAACCTAGGCTATAATAGTTTGAATATAGGTTATTCTACTTGTTGTTTATGAGATTTAAAGTCTCTAATGATGCTTGAGAATATACTATTTGGCCTAATGAATTCTCTTAAATTGTGAAAATTGGTTAAGAAAAATTCATTCCAAATTGTTCTGACTTCCTTGAAATTGCAACAACTTGGTTTGCTAACATGATAAAAACATCAGTTTCATTAATATTGGCTACTTTCTTAAGATTTACCCTTTCAGAAGGCCATTGGAAATTATTGGTTAATTAAAACATAAGCATCATGAAATGGTTTTGACATCAATGAACCACAAGCAACGACATCGATAATATATCTAAGAGATCTAGCTAATCCATTGTAAAAAGTTTGAATTACTAACCAATTTGGCATAACATGGTGTGGAGACTTTTTTAAGAGTTCTTTAAATTGTTCTCATGCTTCATAAATAGATTCCCCTTCAAACTGACAAAAAGATGTAATCTCATTTCTATGTTTCGCAATTTTTTATGGTGGAAATTATTTAGCAAGGAATTTCTACGCTAAATCATTCCAATTTCTGATAGATACAGGTGATAACGAATGTAACCATATCTTAGCTTTATCCCTCAGTGAGAAAAGAAATAATCTAAGTCTTATAACAACATCTGATACACCATCATATTTAAATGTAACACACAATTCAAGAAAATTGGCAATATGTAAATTTGGATCTTCAAATTGTGCTCCCCCAAACTGATTATTTGATACCATTTGGATAATAGTAGGTTTATGTTCAAATGAATTAGTCACTACTAGTTCATGAAGTTCATCCACCGTAAGGTTTGCATAATCTCTTAAAGGTCTAAATTCTTCAACATTTTGATTATTTTGATTTGTCATTTCTCGAAATATTTTTAGTAATTTTTAATTTTTAATTTTTCTAGTTGTTCTTTATAATTAAAAATCATATGACACAAGTCCTGTGGAACCTGAACTATGCATGCGTTACTATAAAACATAAAAAATAAAATAAAATTAAATAAAATAAAAACACACAAACAAGAACTTGATATAAAAACACTACTACAATGTTTCTATAATAAATCTTAAAATTTAAATAAGACTTTATAGAAATAGAAATTTTGTTTTCTAAAAATTTCTTTTGAAAATTTTGCAAATTTATGTAATTTCCTCAACAACGGTGCCAAAAAATTGATCTCAACTTTTTATATAAATGTAAAATGCGATGTATGCGATTATATGTTTAATCTCCTTAATAGTGATTCTCAATTTGCAACAAAACCAAAAACTTAATCTAAAACAAAAACTAGGTAAATCTTTCACTGTGAAGCAAACGAGAATACTGTTATAGTATTTAAATATGGGATATTACGTAAGTATACATATCGTTATCAGGTAATGTAAGACTTTTTGACCCAATTTATCAGGTAATAAGGCAAAAAACTTGACCCAATTTATATTTAACAGCTAATATACAAAATTGAAATATTATGAAATATAGCAAATAGTTCACACACTATGGGTTCTATGCAAGTGCACTTATCACTTCAAGTAAAATAAGACTTTCTGATTAAGCCCTGAATATCGATCCCACGAGGAAGCGAGGAAAGATGTCCTTAGTCAAATTCCAGTCTACTACTATTAGTCCTTAGTTTGGAACGTTGATTAAAATTGTGTTTTATCTAGCAACTACTCCTAAATGAAAATGCTAAATGTAAGGATAGTAACTATTCCTAAATGGAAATATTAATTCTAAAGATAACCCTTTTTTGATGAGTTGGTTTGAAGAATTTTAAGATGTTAAAAACTACTATTCTTATGTAGCAAATTGGATAATGTAAATGAATGAGACATATTAAATATTAAATGTGCCAAATAGGAGTAATTTTAATTCTCTACCCTGATTCAGTGTTATAGAAAATCATTGGTTAATCTTAGGTTTAGTCCTCAAATCCATGTCCAGGCTAGAAGAACACTTGCTCCCACTCTAGAGCTCCTACTTCCCTTCCCCTGAAGGCTAACTCTCGCTTTATTTTTTAAACACTAAGATCGAATTAGGGATTTTTAGTCTATCACTCTAGAAATCTCCAATTCTACACCCAACAAATTATATTTTCCTATTTATTTGCACTTAATCCCATGAATGAAATACTCCTTCATGGGTTTAAATGTTATTCTCACTCTGTTATAGAACTCATACTCCATTTCCTGGATCATATGTTTCACGACATATTTTAACAATTCAGTTAGCCAGATCGAAATGTAAATTAAGAGCGGAGTTGAAAAACTATCACAATTTATAATTAAAACTTCTTTTAGCATGCATCCAAATATCCTTAATATGAATCCTACTCATTTCAAAAGAAAAGTAAAAGAAAAATAACGGCATAATCTTCTCATGCCACTTTTTTCCAAAAAAGAAGAAAGAGTAAGAGAAACACATCATAAAGCACGAAGAAAATATAACGAAACACTTCATTAAATCAAAGCAAATGCACTAGATTAGTGTTTACAAAATCATAAGATAATGAAGAACACAATACTTAGCTTTTCTCCTTGAAAGAAAGAAGAAAATCTCTCCCACAAAGTTTTCCGCTGATCCATGCAATGCTAGAGCATTCCCTTACAGATTCTCTCAAAATCCCCTTACCAATCTCTCCAAAAAGGTAGAAATCTACATCTATACTCCTATTCTAAGATCTCTAAAAATTCTCCACATTTTTTCCACTCACACACACTACTTTTTTTGACATAAAAGCACCCTATTATAGCATAGGGACGAATTTCCCAAGAGATGCCGCAAGCAACCTTCCAAAAAGCGTCCAAATACATTAAATCCTCTATAAATTTAGCCAGGATCGCATCTAAACCATCTCGGGTGCTGTCAACACCGTTTTGGCATTGTTTTCTGTACTCTGGCAATGTCAACGCAGGTTCTGGCGCGTCGGTGCCCACTCTATGCAGCTTCACCATTTTGCTTCGTTTGACTCTATTTTAGCTCTGTTTCGCTCTGTTTCAGTTGTGTTGCATTCCTAATAGATAGACCTACAAATTAAGCATAAAAATAATCTTATTTCAAAGTATAATTTTATTAAAAAACATGTGAGAATTGTAAAGAGATTAAATATAAAAAGACATATCAAAATGTGTTAGGACAGAATTTTCTTTCTTGCTCGTTTTTGCTCCAAATTACACCATTTTTTCTTCTTTTTCTCAAAAACTCCATTTCTTATCCCTGAAACAAAAAATATACAAAATAAATTTCTTTAAAATGCAATATCATTAAAAATTACTAAATTTAGGCATTACAAGCATATGAAAAATTGAACCTTTTTTAGGCGTATCATCTGTCACCCTAAAATCTCTAATTTTACACCCAACAATGTATATTTTCCTATTTATTTGCATTTAATTCCATGACGAAACACTCCTCCATGGAATCAAATGTGATTCTCACTTTGTTGTAGAACTCATACTCCATTTCCCAGATCATATGTTTCACAACATATTTTAACAATTTAATTGGCCAGATCAAAAAGTAAATTAAGAACGGAGTTGAAATCATCACAATTTATTTTATATTTTAACATTGGCACATCCAAATTTTCTCTTCATTTCACCATATCTCACAGTAGGGAGAAAGATAAAGGAAATTACTCATGTTATCTCTTCATTTCACCATATCTCAGAGTAGGGAGAAAGATAAAGGAATCTACTCAGACTTCATTAAGATACAACAAAACACAAATTTCATATATAAAAGAAAGTTCATACAACAATAATAAACAAACAACACTTATCTGTAACTCTTTCTCAAAGAAAATCCCTTGTAGCCTCTCTTAGGAAATCTAGGAGGAAGAATCTCTCACTTCTCTTCCTCTCCAACACTCTTAGAGAAGAATTCACACTTAAACTCACCAAAAAAACTCATAACTATAAAGGAAATAAATGACTAATGGTGTGGAAGAAAGTGGAAAGTGGTTGAAGGGTGCGAGGAGGCGTGAATGGGGGCGAAGAAGAAATAATAAGAAAGCCCTTTTTTTATCATTTTTTGCTCTAAATAGAACATAGGGTCGGTTTTCCAATAGGAGCATCCAAAAACTCTTCAAAAAGCATCCAAATTCATCAAATCTTCAAGAAATAGGGTCTGCACCGACACTGACACTGTTAGCGCCCATTCTGGCGCCATCAGCGCCGGTGGCCATTTAATTTTGACATCACTCTCTATCAAACGGCGCCGTTGGCGCTGAACAATTCTTCAAAAACTCCATTTTGATTCCAAATTCCATCCTTTTTGCTTCCTCTTTTCTCCAAGTCCTAAAAATCAATAACTTTCAATAAAGCATAAAAAATATCTTTCTTTAAAGTGCAATATCACAAAAAATGATTATAAAATATGGGTCTAAAAATGCATATATTTTTGGTGTATCAAAGTCCCTCAAACTTAAATGTTACTTGCCCTCAAGTAACTATTTTACTACATAAAAATATGACTCATGACAAAGATTTTAACTTCTAGATTTCTATTTTTTAGTCTACTACATACAATAACATAACTTAAGAAAACTGTAGAATAACTCCAGTTAATACTAAATGTATAAGAATATTTAGTAGTTTAGTCTAAGATTTTTTATTCTTTATTCTTTAAAAAAAATTGCAAATTATTCATATTAAAGCCACTTAGAAAATTCATATGAAAATGAACTTCATGAAACCTTACTCGTAAATATGCTGACACTAAAATATAAGTTAAGAAAATGTAGCCAAGCCTTCTTCTTTAAGTTGATTCAAGTGAAGCCACTTTTTAATTAGACATCTCCTCAAGCTTCTCCTCACATTTCTTTCTTTTCTTTTTCTTTTCTTTTCTTTTTCAGGATCATTTTCAATCCTTTTTCTTTTCTTTTCTTATTTTTTTATGTGAGGATTACTATATCTGGATATCCTTTAATGATTTTGAACTTTACTATCTTTCTCTTAAAGTTAAAAACTTTTCACATTCCTTCACTCTATAAATTTATATTAGCTTTAAAGATTTTTCATAAAGTTTATTCTTTTCTTCTTACATGAATCTCTAAAATTTTTTTAATACTTCAAAAATACAAAGTCCTTTACTTACAATAAAAAAAACGTAGTCTTATTCTCTCATACCAAATATCTTAATCTCTAAAATTAACCTTTATTATTGAAATTTTCTACTTAAGTTTACTA